>PVIA01013906.1:0-29439 GCA_004024845.1 Tonatia bakeri
GGCTATTTCTGAGACTCCAGAGAAACTCCTCCCTGCCTCCCTGCCTCCCTGCCTCCCTGCCTCCCTGCCTCCCTGCCCCCCCTGCCTCCCTGCCTCCCTGCCTCCCTGCCTCCCTGCCTTACTGAGGAACACACCTAACAATGCTACACCCCTCCTTATTCTAAGGGGGTGGGGGGCTGTGACACTTGGTCTGAGGCTCTCCTCAGGTGTACTTACCTCTACCTCTCATCCGAACCCTTAAATTTATCACTATGTATATACCGTGGCTGGCAAAGGTAAAACAAACAAACAAACATGAACATCACACTTGCAGACTTGCCTTGGGCTGTAGACTCAAGGTTCCACCAAGTTCCAAATATGTGACTTTTGGCAAGTCCCCTGAACACTTCCAGTGGAAAAATGGTACCTTACCCCTAATGGTTAATGACCAGAATAAAAAATATGTGCCAGTTGTCTGGTTCTACAGGAGGTGTACACACACACACACACACACACACACACACACACACTACATGCTGTTTGCCTTCCCTTCCCTCTATTTCATTTGTATATAATTCTTTGGAAGGAAAAAAAAGAAGTTTCCAAAATTTATTTCCTATACTACACACCTATTAGTTTTTCAATACATACCTGCCAGAATGAATCAGGAAATAATTACCTAAAAGTATTTCTACTGCAATATGAAATCTACGTTAACTTAACCTGACCTTCAGGCTCCACTCCAGCATGCCTCCCCAAACTCACAGCTGAATTCCTCTGCCTCGCAGGAAATGTGTGCTACAGCTATACGGGGTTGGTCATAGCCACCACAGCACACAGGAGGCATCCAATGCTATGCCTCCTCACCTCCTCAAACTCCGCCCATCCTTTGAGCTCCCGGAAGGAAACACATGACAAACTCAAAACAGGAGTATTCTAGGAAAGTTAATAAAGGGATTATTTACACAAGCATGAGCTGTGTTGAAAGGAAACCCCAAAGGACACTCTGCAGTATCCCAGGGACAGAGTAGCAGAACTGTTACTTCTATAAATGAAGGGGTGAGAGAAGGGAAAGGCAACCAGAACCAGGAGGGAACCCTGTAGAGAAAGTTGCCTTAAAAGGAGTTGCAAGCCCCAGCGGGAGCTAAGTTGGTTGGAGCAACATTGGTACACCAAAAGGTTGTGGGTTTGATGCCCGGTCAGGGCAGGTTTGAGCCCTGGCCACGATGCATACAGGAGGCTCTCTGACATGGATGTTTCTTTCCCTTGCCCCTCCCATCTCTCTTTCTAAAATCAATAAAAAACTATATCCTTGTGTGAGGATTAAAAAAAATAAAGGAGCAGTGACCTTCAATTTAGGATACCAAGCCCAAGGCAACCCAGCCAAGAGAAAGCTCATTAATCTTTACAAGCTGGGAAGGTAAGTATTATCTCTGTTTTGTAGCAGTGGAAACTGAGGCAGAGAATTGATGAAATATCAAGCCCAGGTTCCATTATTTCTGGATTAGACCCAGACCTAGAACCCAAGTGCCTCTGACTCCAAATGTCAGTGCTTCCAATAAAACCGCCCTGCCTTGTATACATTGTCATCTTTTAAAAATTTCCCTAATCTTGTCCCTTGAGGAACACGAAGACCACCCGAGGGCACAGATGGTCTTCCAGTCCCCTTGCGTCTCCTTCCCCCTGTGCTAACGAGATGCAGGAAAGTCCCACATAGAGCTGAATAAATAAAATCACAAAGTCTTTGAAATCCCACAATCCTATTTTTCCTCAGTTTAAAAATAACCTGTTGTGCCAAATATTCAGAAACTTCTCTTCCCTCTTTAAACAAACCCCTTTTTTCTCTTTTTTTAACACACATCTCATATGGAGATTCACAAGTCATCACTCCCACAAGAAATACCCCCAGGCTCCTTGTCAATTTAGGCAAGCACTTGGTAAATTTGGAAAACAATTTAGATTAATTTCTGTCTGCCAAGTACAAGGATCCTCAGTAGCCTTCTCATATACAAAGTTTTAAAAGGAATATTAGGTTTGTTTCCTTAGGTCTATCCAATGACATTTTTTTTTAAATGGACTCTTTGGTTAAAGTCTTTATTACTAATAATACACACAACAAGATGATCAATGACACAACCAGGGCAGCTCTGCATTTGCCTTTCTGACATTCCATCATTAACTCCCACTGCCTTCCCTGCAGGGTAGCAAGGGAGAGTGGTGTGAGCTCCAGAAGGAGGTTAAGGCCTGAGGGCCATCCAGCTCACTTCTTCCATTCCACCCTTACCTCCCATTTTCAGGTCATGGAAAGACAACAAGCCTTGTCAGAACACAGCAACAGGGAACGGAAAGGATATCCAGCTTTTCTGGGAAGGTGCCCTCAGGTCTCGCCTTCCCTTAATGCACACATGTGACATTTCCTTTCTAAGGACTACCAAGGTTTGCCAAGTACTTTCCGTTTGTGCAGTCATTTCGTCTTCAAGAAAACTCAGTAAGGTAGGTATCGCCATCCCTATTTTACCACGGCTGGATATGGAGACGAGATACTTATAGCCATAGGTTTCCCAGCTAGAAGTATTAAAAGTAAGACTGCAGTCCAAGTCTTCTGGATTCCAAGGTCTTTTTTGCACCTTGCATTTAACTGACTCCTGGATCTTTATCATGCTTCCTTTCTTTCTTCTTTGCAATTTTTTTAACTTTATTTTTTCTATCACCATTTATCCCCCCATACCCTCTTCCACCTCCATGCACCTCCTCCCCACCAACAATCACCACGTGGTTGTGTGTCCATGAGTTCTTTCTCTTTTTTCCTTATTGAGCAATATTTGCTCAGTCCCTCCACTCCCCCAGTCTCCCCCAACCCCCATCATACTTTCTTATAGATTATCAGCTCTAAGGTTAAAATCCATACCACGGGGATGGAGGTGGGATGATAGTAAGAGGACAGAATCTGTTGCTAACAGGTTAACTGGCCACTACCACCCCTACCCCACCCCCGCACACTCCCAAACTGGTAAGGCCACACCTCCTCCCCTGACCACTGAAGCTCCAGACTTTTGCACAGCCACCTGGGCCAAGGCCTGTGGGGCCACTGACCCCAATAATGATGCCTTTTTTCTCTCTGGAGGGAATTTCAGCCTTAGTCATTCAAATTTACAATCTAAATTAGAATTATTCTATAGGGATAAAAGATCAAGATAAAGATAACAGAATTAATACTAAAAGGCTTCCAAGAGCGAAGTTGGTAAATGAATTAATCCAGATTTTTAATTGGGTTTATCTCTAAAAAATGTGCCAGTCTTGATTAGGTCCCCATTAATTGGCAGTTTTCAGAAAGCTGCCAGCTAGTCCTGCAAAAAGTCATTCGCATTGACATTAGTGATTCTCTTAGGTATACGCAGCTAATACCCATCTGAGGAGGGAGGGATACATGATCAGAAGAAGCATGAAAAGATCTCTTCCCTCAGGAATTCCAGGGGGAAACACCTAAGAAAAATCACAGAGTTTAAAAAATGGAATATCAAACACTCCTTTGAAAAATTTCATGAAAGCTATGAATCTCTTCCCTAAGCTCAAGTCAAAACTTAAGATGCCAGGCAGGGATTTAAAAGAAAAAAAATCAAAAGTAAAAGGTAAAATGAATATATTTTTAAAGCACAATTTAAAAACTGTCAATATGGCGCTCAATGACTTTTCATCTCTCAATGTTTTCATCCCATCATTCTGTTGGCAACTGCCACGAACCACAATAAAATAAGAAGATGCTTCCTAAATAATAGTAGGATTCTATAGCTAAGAGGTACTCTCACATCTGTGTGCCAAATAAAGTTATCTTGAAACCTTTTGGAAAACACAAAATAGGAATTTTTGGTCCTCATTGTAAAGACTGAGAAACTGGGGCTCTGAAAAGGAAGGTGATGACCCAGGGCTCCAGCACCAGTGAGTGGCAGCATCTAAGTGAAGTTCGAAGGCTTTAGGCTTCCAGCCCAGAGTTTTAAAGCTAGAAAGAACCTTGGATGTCATCTAGACCAATCGCTTGGAGTCTTCATTTTGCAGAGGAAGAGATGTGTCTCAGAGAGGTTGAGTGGCTCACCCCAAGTCGCCCAATTAGTAAATCACACAGAACAATTAGCCAGGTCAGCTGATTCCCAGTCAGTTTCTGACACCACTACAGTCCAGTCTGTGCCCCACCCGTAACACCAGTCATAGAAAGCACTTCCATATGATTTCATATTATCTGACAATTTCTAACATCATTCACTTTTATAGGATTCTTGCCCCCAAACAAGTTATTTCAGAAACATTTCAAAAATCATAAAAGAGATATTTAAAAGAATTACAGGACACTAAGACTTTTGCCCACACTGTACAAGGAGCCCTCTGTTCAGAACATAATTTACCAAGACTCAGCTTCACAGAGTGACATTCTACAAAGCACTTCCCTAGAACTTCAGGCACAGGCCAGACGGAGCTCAGAGAGCCGTCTCCTCCCCCGGGGCCTACCTCAGCATGCTGAACACAGACAAGGCCCAACGACCTGAGCAAATTAAGTTCTAATAAAGAGTTCAAATCAGAGACTTAAAAAATTAAGTGTTACATTACCCCTGTGATGCAACATGTTGCAAAGCATAGCTCCGGAAGAGACAGCCACCACGGCCCTTATGGGAGCTTAGCGTCACGCCACAAAGAAGGAAGGACAAAGTGCACTGCCGGGACCACAGTTAGGGAGTTCCAGTGATTACCAAAGGAGGGGCCTGGTGAAGCACAACTGCATAGGGGGAAGCAATGAACAAGTCTTCTGCAATGAACACCATCAGGGCAAGGGGCATTCAAACACAGAGTCCCTCCACTCTAAACACGTTTCTCTGCTCATTCCATCAGCACACAGTTTAACTTTCTGATTACAGGCTGTTTGTCATGCATGGTTCAGTTCTGGAGATGTATCTTATGTCCTAGTGGAGGAGGCAGACAGTCACAAATGGGTAAGTCAAGCACACAGTATGTCAGATGTTGGGAAGTGAGATAAAGAAAAATAAGGATGAGAGGGGATTAAGAAGTGTAGGAAAGGGGTATATTCTTTAAATGATCAGTCAGGGAAGGCCTCACTCGGGTGACATTGGAGGAAAGCTTTTAAAGAGGTCATGGTGGCCCTGGCTGGCTGGCTCAGTTAGTTAAAGTGTCGTCCCATACACCAAAAGGTTGTGGGTTCAATTCCTGGTCAGGGCACACACCTAGGATGCAGGTTCGATCCCTGCCTGGGGCACATACTGGAGACATCTGATCAATGTTTCTCTCTGACATTTATGTTTCTCTCCCTCTCTTAAATCAGTAAATATATTTTTGAGTGAGGGTTACAAAACAGGAATATGCATGCCCACATGCATATTCAAGGTGCATGCCATGCAGATAGATGTCATTCAGGCAGAGGTAACAGCAATCCCCAAATTGCTTAGACAGAAATAAGTATTTCCAAAGAGCAGTGCAGACGCTGGAGTGCACAGGGGACAGGGAGAAAGAAGTAAAGGGTGAGGCCCCGAGATGGAAGCCAGAGCAAGGCCCTCAGGGCAGACAGATCACCAGGGTCTTCACTCCTCAGGTGACTATGGTGAGTAATTCTGCCCAGAAGACTTGGTGGTTCAAAGCTGGCTTCACCATTCGCTAGCCAGGTGACCCTGGGAAATGAAACCTTTTGTGAGGGTCTGTTTGCCCATTTGTAAAACAAGAACAATCATCATCTCACCTTGTTTGTCCTGCTCCCTAATTATTCCTTAAAATGACTTCAAACTGCTAGACTCTTCCTACGTGTCATCTCTCTTCCTCCACAGAACAACCACGTGGGCTGAACATTTTCTTCTCTGTGTCACGGATAAACTGAGATGCACAGAGTTAAGGTTTTGCCCATGAAAGTACAGGCAGTGTCAGAACCAGGACTTGAACACGGGGCTTTGTGACTCCAAAAGCCGCAGAACTGAGTTGCTTGTGATGGTGCCGGGAAAAATGGCTGGAAGTTACACGCAGCATGAAAAGGGCAATGTGCCCTGGTGATGGCTGCAGCTGTCCTACTGACACAGTGTCACTAAGTGCTTTCTCCCTTCATGAGAGTTGGGTAGTCCCAGGTGTGTACACTCCAACCAGAGGATGGTAAGATTAAATTTATCTGGCTTCTCTTGTTAAGCCTGGGTTCCAGAAGTCTGAGGGAGCTGGGAAACTGATGTAGCCATCTGGGTCATAGTGTCCCCAGGAGAAAAAAAGAAACAAAAAAGAGTGAGACATTGAACTCTCCGCAGCTCTCTCAGAGTGACGGGGACTGGTTAGTGATTCCTCAGTTCGTCTGAAGGAGAGGAAGGGAAATCCGTGATGCTGCTCAGCAGGTGTTTATGGCCCTGGACATTGCCCCCAATAAATCAAGATTCAGTTTGACTACCAGGAGAAGTTAACATTTTCTGGTTGCTTTTGTCCCTGGAATGCCCTGAACAGAATCCATATCCAGGCAAACGGCACCAGTGGACACCTCCACTCAAGCCTACAGCACCTGATGCTGACTATGTTAGTGAGCTGCCTGCCTACACGTGCGCATCTATCTTCTCAACTGACTGAAAAATGGCAACAAATAGTGTGACAATGATTAAAATAACAGAGACCATAGGTGAAGTCTAAGCATCATTTCTGACTTTAAGCTCTACTGTTTCTCAACCTCTGAGTCTAAATTCCTCATGTCTGAAGTGGGAATACTGATACTTATCTTGCAATATTATTACTGGGGAAAAATGTATGTAAAGTCCTTGGTTCATTGTAGTTCCTCAGTAACCAAGAGCTGTTACTCAATAAAATAAAAATGAATAAGATTTACATGGCACTTTCCCATCCATGATCTCATTTGATCCCTGCAACAAATCCCCAGACCCTAATTTGGGGTCTTTCACATAGTAGTCACTCAAAAGATAGAATCCAGAGCTACGATGGAGTTTACAAATAGGAATCTAAGCATCTCAGTTTATCAGTGGGGAAACTGAGGCTCAAAAGAAGACATAATTTATGCTTTTACCTAAGCAAGTTACCTTCTATAATAACTTAGAAACTTCCTGATGACAAAGTCAACCAAAGACAGAGTGGCATCACAAGCTAAATGCCATGGGGAACATCACCAGCACATGGGCCAACGTACCCAGGATCCAATTTAGTCGTTGTGATATCCTGAATCCTCTGAACATTAAGCTCATTTTACACAGGAGACTGGAGGAAAGCACCTTGTGCCTTGAATGGAAAACAGAACCTATTTACACTGGACTCTTGCTCAGGAAAACGAAGGCCAGACTTTCCAAATGTTCTAATTTAGAGTGCCTGGTGGGCAGAGTATAGTGGGCTGTGTTCAACTCCAAGACTGCTGTTTTGTCCACTTGCTCATTACCCAAGGGTTCCAGAAGGCCAGTTCCACGCTCAGTCTAATTGGAGAGGGGCGTTTCTGTGGGACTGAATAGCCCACTTTCACAGGCAGGGCCAACAGAGTCTGACTCTCCAAGGTGCTCACTCTCCTCAGGGCCCTGGGCAGGCCTGTGTGGTCGCTCAGAAATCCTGGGAGGAGGGCCTTTCTGTGCCTTTCCATCTCATTTTCCTGGAGCAGATGGGGTGCTAAAATTATGAATGCAGTGCCCCAGTTTTCAGGCACCTACTGTTTCTGTGGAAAGAATGCTTAGGCTAAAAGAGAGCGTGGGGTAAAGGCAATTGAGAAGGAGGCGGCAAGGACTGGGAGGGAAAGAACACAGGCTGGTGCCTGTCTGTGTCGCCTCCCTGCACGGCTGTGAGCAAGCTGCAGGCCTCCAAGCCCGCTCGCAGTCCCCGCACTGTGGCTCCCAGAGGCTCCACACGCTTCTTCCTCTCTAAAAAAAGTCTTAAAAATCACATTCTATGACTATGTTGGCACAAAGACAAACATCATCTTTGGCCCTAAAAGTTCATCTTCTTCTTCTGATTTTATAAGAAATTAAAACCTTGTTTTTTTTGCAGGGTCCAAGGCACTGTGCTGCTGCACTCGCTAATGGCTGAGTTGGCCACAGTTTTCTTAACTGAAAAATGGAATTAACAGCACCTCTGAGTATATTGTGAGCATCAGCGATTTAATCTCTAATTCACCTAGCACCGTGACTGATATCCAGCAGATGGATACTCAGTGACTCTTAATATTATGTTATTGTTATTACTCAGAAAATGTAACTTAGCCATTCTTCAAAGAAAACAAGATTGTGAGCCTTTGGGAAGAGGAAGCATGATTTGTTTTCTATGTAATTTATTCATTTATCAACTCTTCGAAATCTCCCAATAGCTGTGAGTGAGAACATGGCCGTGGCTCAAGAGATACACATACTGAATAATGACAATGAGCTTAAAAGGAGATATCTCCCACTGAAGAGAAACTTCATCAAAACTATTTGCTATTTTTACTTGCTATTAACTTTTTTAAAATATGAAAACATCAGGGCACTTTTTAAAAAACCAATGGCCTGGGCTCTGGAAGCTGCAACTGAAGCTGGGGTGTGGAGTTCTGGAAAGACCCCCTAACCTGGAGTCTCACATGTGACTTGATTTGACTCCCATCAGAGCCTTGGCAGGTCCTTTGCACTCCAAGCCCTAATTCCATTTTCCATAGCATGGGACACCAGCCCTGCCTAAGGCAGGGATGCTGTGAGGCTCATAGGATTTAAGGAAAGTTCACTCAGAAATTTACCAGGGTTTCCCTTAGAACTCTCTATTCCTTAAGGATGTTCTTTTAAATTTAATTAACAAAGGAAGGAAGGAAGGAAGGAAAGAAGGAAGGAAGGAAGGAAGGAAGGAAGGAAGGAAGGAAGGAAGGAAGGAAACATGGTTAAATAGTTGCAAAAATACTTCAAAATATAAAGGCCCTGATGCCTTGAAAAATTATAATAAATATTAGCATATTAAAAACTTTGAAAGATGCTCTGTTTTTAAAAATCTGCTTTACCTTTATGACCAGAAATTCCATAATTTTTTAAGTAAATTTTCTCCCTGGCATAACTATAAATACCTCATCTGATGTGGAACATGCTCACCATCCTGTACTATGTTCTGATTTTTTTACTTCAAGGTCTTTGCAGTTATTGTTCCTTCTCTTGGTTCCTTCTTATCTTACAGGGCTCTTCTCAGATGCTACTTTTTAAAGTAGCCTCCTCAGCTCATCCAACCTATATAGTCTCTCCATGTCCCGCCTACCAGTTACTCTACCTCTATTTGTTTTACAGTAGTTACCTCACTTAAATTCTATCAAGAATGTGTTTGCTCATTGTCTAATTCCCTGAGGGCACGTAGTTTTCCTGACTTGTTCATTGTTGTAGCCAGTCCAGTGAGAAAACCATTGTCTGAGGGCACACTTCAATAATTACTGGATAGATGGATGGATGGATGGATGGGTACATGGATGGATGAGTAGAACACAACTATGATATGATCCTTAGAAAACCCCTTTAGCCTCCTAGGCCTTAGTTTCCCAATCTATGTTGGAGGACTTAATAATTAAAGCCCTTCACAGTGTTGTTGTTATATACATTGCACCTATAAAGACACCTCTAATTATTTTCTATTCGGCAAGAAACTTTTCCTGGTGTCACTTTATTTAACTTAATCTTTAAAACAACTTTATGAGAAAAGTATTACTATCCCAGCTTAAAGATGAAAAAAACTAGACAGAAGCTTAAAGTCCTACTGGAAAGTGGTATAGCCTACCGCCCAGCCCTAAGCCAGAGTTTCCCCCAACACTATAAACCCATGAATCAGAGGAACTGGTGGCTCTCATTATTGGAAAAGAAATGCAACTGCAGAAGGAGCAGGAGGGAGAACCGGTGAGACACTTTGCACATAAGGCAATTCGTTGTTTACTAGCCTATGCCTGGAAAACAGAAGTATTTCTCAAGTTAGTGGATTTTAAAAGAGCCTACCTTTAGATCTACATAAATGTCTTCTATTTTTTTCTAAGAAATAAAATCTTTTGTGTTTTAGTCACAGAACTTGTTCTAAATCATCTCTATACTTGACAATCAGGCACCACCCACCTCTCGGGTCACGTGAAGAGTTTTGCTCCTGGAGAGCAATTACCCACAAATGCCAGGCTACAGAAGGTGTTTCTGCAGCAGCAGCAGCAGCAGCTGTCTCCTTGGCAGGCTCCTCGGGCAATTTTATCGGCAGTGTTCAAATGGCCAGGGGGTCAGTCAGTGCTCAGCTGCCTGCAAGCTCTCAGGTGGCCTACCAGCCTCTGCCTAAATGTCTCAAAAAGAAGAAAGGGACTGGGGCCCACCGCAAAAGTTAAAGCTCAGAGAAAGATGACTCTGCTCAAGCAGAACCATTTGGGCCAATCCTGGATTTTATTGGAAGCCAAGAAACTCCCATGAACCTCTTTGCTAAACAAACTGGCAATAAAAACCATCTGAAGAAGGGCATAAGACACCCATATGTCAAGGTAATAGGCAAGGACATGCTCTGGTAGGCAGCCTCTAAAATGGCCCCCGGAGGTTCCTGCCTCATGGTATTCATTCATGGTTTTGCAATCTCCTCCTCCTCAGTATGAGCTAAACCTATTGGTTCATTTCTGATAATTAGAATATGGCAAAAGAGAGGGCACCTCACTTAAAAATTAGGTCACAGAAAGACTCTCATCTCCTCACTGGCCATCTCCTGTCCCTTTGACTGTTGGCTTTGATGGAATCCAGCTGCCGTATTTGTGAGCTACCCTATGGGGAGGCCCACGTGACAAGGAATTGAGGGAGACCTCTGGCCACCAGCCTCTGGGGAACTGGGCACTGCTGACAGTTCTGAGAATGAGCCTTGAGATAAATACAGTAGCCCTGACCAGCACCTCAAGTGCAGCCTTGAGAGATACCCTGAGGAACAGCACCCAGCTAAGGCAACTCACTGAAGCTGCAGAGTAATAAATGTTTGCTGCTTTAAGATGTAAAGTTTTGGGATACTTTATTACTCAGTAGTAGTTAACTAATGAATAGGTATTCTTAAAACAGAAAATAGTATGTTTTTAAATCATGGCAATATAATTACCTCTTCCAACTCTGCTCAAATGTCATGTCTCTGGGCCTATTCTAATCACACCATGGAAAGTTACAACTCACTTCTATTCCCATTCCCATACCACCACACACTACATAAGCTTTGCCTATTTCCCTAATTCTTAAACATTATCTTTGAATACTTCGTTAGGCTAAGTGTGGTCTTTGAAACAGCAGCATCAACATTCCATGGAAGCTTGTTAGAAATGCAAATGTTAGGGAACATTCCAGACCTACCATGTCAAAATCTGCGCGATAGGAATATCTGAAGGCAATTCAGAGTTGCATCAATGTTTATAAAAGACTTTTAGCATTCTAAAAAATATATATTACTTTTTTTTTCTATCTCCTATCCTCCCTCCAAACCCTAACAAAAAGTGAGCTATGGAAGCCATTGTTGATCCTGATCTCGATCCACCATTTGGAAGTACTTGGTCTGCTCTTGTAAAAGCAGGCATAGAAATGAAAGACACAGAGGAGGGACTACTCTTAGGTAAATTCTATGACCAATGCCATTTTGATGTAAGCTCATTTGACCAAGGTTTCCGTCTCCTTCCCAAGTGGTAGGTCAGAGCCATTAACAAATCCTACACCTTACCTCTCAATTTGTCACTAGTGAGGGGCTGAGTGAAATCTTTCTCCCGGTTACACACAGAAATCCCAGGGAAGATTCTGATTGGTCCTCACATGTCATTTGCTTACTCCCAGAACAGACAATTGTGTCTACAGGGCTGGAGCTGAATGGTAGCTCCAATCCAACCATACAGTTAACATGAGAAGTACTGAAGAAGAAGAGAGAAATGCTGAGTAAACAGAATGTCAGATGTTCATTGCATGTTATAACTTTATGCCATTTAGGTGCTGCTCCTCCACCTGAAATACTCTACATAAATGACCTGACATCTCCACTACTCTGTCTCCCTCCATAATCCTAGCAAGTTCCTGCTCAAGCCTTCAGGAATCAGTTCAAGTTACCACCTCTGTGAGGCTCTCCCTAAGTCCCAAGCAAGATGGAAAAATGCTCTCTTCAGTGATCTTACTGTATTCTTCCACTCTTTATTAGAAAAAAAAAATATATGGTAACAATTTAGGACATTTTGATTCAGTATGATAAATGTGTTATTAAAAGTTTAACCCCTTATTTGCCAATTAATATGAAAAAATGAATATTCACCTAAGTCTCAGATTGAGTGCTGAGGTGAGGCAAGGCCTGGGCTTGTTACACAGTGTTTTCACATTCTGCATGTTTATTTGGACTCGATTGCACCATCACTGTTCTATGGATTTTCTGCTTACCCTTTAGGGTAGTGTAATTTGCCGAGACCATATGTAGAAATAGTCTCTTCTATCAACAACAGACATGCAGACTCCATGTACACCTGTTTCGTTTTTGTCCCACAATTCCCAACCCATGCCCTCTAACAACTGCAGGTTAAAGGCCTCCATGTCATTAGCATTGGAGATCCCCACCTGTCTCTCCATCTGGGAAACTCTCAGGGGTAGTCACAGATCTTCCTGAACCACCTTGTCTTCTTAGAAGTGCTGCAAGGCCCCAGGGCTGCTGCTAATTACAGAACCTGTTACTACTGTGTGTGCTGTTCCCCTCCCCCAGGAACAGCTTGTTTGGAGAGTGGGGGGAGAGCTATGGAGATGGGCATCTTCATCCTGGCAGAGCTCACAGTCTAGCTTCCAAGAGCTAGTATCAGCAGCTGAGGATTGGGGGAGGGCAGATTTGGGTCAGACTCAGCAGCTGCAAACAAAAGCAATTGGCTGACTCTTCTACGACAGTTTTTCTACTCACATATTTGGAATCCAGGCACTTCCTCTTGTGGACGAAAAAGGGGCCACATACTAAAGCTGAAAAGCTCAGGGGAAGCCTTACCAACTCAGGGACTTAAAGTAAACACATCGGATGGTCTGAAATGACAACTTCCTAACAAAAGCAGGTCATGGTGGGTTGTCATGTCCTTGGCCAGTATCTTCCTGGACAAAGGTCAATCTGCACCTTAAATAAGCCTCTCTATTATCTTTTTGCATCTACCAATAACATGCCTTTGGAACCTCAGAGTAACCCCCTTTTTCCAGACCTGTCAGGGTACAACCTCCCAGGAGAGCTAGGGCCCACAGAATCCTCATTGTTATCTTGTTCTCCTGCATACGGTCTCTAGATGCTACAAATGTTCATTGTTAACTGTCCTAAACCCACCAATGTAAAAGAAGTATGTGCCTATTCCTTTTTGGTTTTACCCAAACCCAGAGATTTCCCCACTTCGCTTGCTCCCACCTCCCTAATCTATCACCAGTCACTTTTGTGTAACCCCCTTCAGTCTCCCCCTTTGATTCTAATGTATAAAATAAGTGGTGAAACTGCCATTTTCTGGAGCATTTTCTCAATTCATTGAGATTTTGCTTCCCAGCAACCAGCAACTGTTGTCAGTTTTCCTCAGATAAACTCATAAAAGTTCTTACAGGTTTGGACCTTTCTTACATTGACCATCTATATTAGACACCTGCGTAGGGTAAGGCATCCTGAAGGCATTTAATTCCCACTGATTCCCCTGCTCCTTTCTCTGGACGTTTTCTACTTCTTACCAAATAACTCTTCCTTCTCCCCAAGTTCAAATACTTTATGTGATCTCTCTGCAGCACATAAGCTCTCACATTTTCACTGACATTAGGAAGCTTCTTCACCTAAGCTGTCTCTTCTCCTTGCCCACTTTCCTTAAAGACGCTGAAAAAGCCCAACACTTGCTTTCTTGGCCTCCCTTCTGGTTGGAAGTGGCCATAAGATCCAGTTCTAGAAAATAAAGAGTAAGTGGGAGATCACAGGAGTCTTTTTTGTGGGAATTCCTTCGCGGAATTTTTTTTTTTTTTAGCCTCTGATAAAAGATAAGAGGCAAATAAGGGAAGTTCTAACATACCACCCCCTGGCTGCCATGGCTTCTTCTGTTCTCAGTGGCTATGTGAAGATGTAGTACTTGTTTCTATGGCAGCTATACTGGGACCATGAAGCAATTAGTCTAAGGATGCCCCAGTGCAGAAATCTTGAGTCCCCAAATAACAAATCTGAACTACTGCACCGATCTTGGGACCACCCACCTCTGATTCTTTGTTATATGAGGTAACAAAATGACTTTATTCCTGAAGTCACTATTAGCCAGGTATTCAATTCTCTCTTACTAACCATGTCATGTTTCACTTTGAGATTCTTATGCTAACACTTCTTAAACTTTGTAAGGTCACAGAGCAATTAATAAAAGCATAGATCTTCTCCAGATAAGCATGCATAGTGCCAAGGTTTGCCCACAATTTGAGGAGCATCACAGGCCCTCCACAAGGCCACCCACGGACATCCCTCAACCCATTAATCTCCTACTCATAGAGAAACCTACGGCTTATGTACACAAACGATGAAGTTATACAAGCAACACTGATATATAAAATAAGGATCCCAAGTTATTTTTCTTTTTGCCTTAGAAGATATCTATAACACCTTCATCATTACTTGCGAATGCTTACTGTGTGGAAGATCCCGAAACACCTAAACATTCTATGTCATCTCATTTAACTTCTAAACCCTATGAGATAGGTGTTACTGTTATCTCTGCTTTATGTAGGAGAAACTGATGTTTTAGAGTGACTAAGTAAATTGCCCCAGTTCACAGAACTAGTAAACGGCAAAGATGAAATTTAAACCCAGGCAGTCTGACTACACAATACTTCAATTATAGTGAAGAAGAAGTAAATAAAGTTGAGCAATAAAATGGCTTAAAATATTAAGCTAAAATGTTTAATTAATGAGTGGTATCATTTGTGTCTATGTGTATAAATAATTCTTACAGCGTGGATAGATCTGAATAAAGGTACAACTGAGTAACTTAAGTAGACTATTCCACTTGTGGTACTTTGGGGTTTACTGAGATTTAATAACTAATTTGGATATAAGCACCAAATGCTTATCACATGTCAGCCACTGTTTAAGCACTTTATTTACATTATTTTAGTTCAGCTTCATGATAAAGCTATTGCATAGTAGTGTTATCATCTGCATTTTACAGATTCCACAATGGAGTCATACGAAGGTAATTTGTGGAAAAACACATAACTAGGGAATAGCAGTGTCCAGATCTCTACACGGGCATAAGCTTTGCCTTGAGTCACTGTATTATATTGACTCCAGTTTTAGCACTTGACTTGCATAGCCTCAACCTGGAATCTGAAAATTCATAGCAGCATTCACATTTCACTGGGGTTAAAAAACAAGCTTCAAACATGCAGTCAGAATCCGCTCCTTAGAAAGTAGGACTCACAGTTATTCCCATGGCTTTGGGTATTGACCCACACACATGAAGGAGTTAGCCTACAAGGACCTCTTCTCTCTGTAGTCACAGCCTTGAAAATCTTATCAATCCAATGGTGTCAACTCTTACTTTTTCGTAGAGAATGCTCAAGTCTACATCTGCCGTCCTGACTGCTGTCTCAACTCCCAAGCCCTCATGTCCAACTCTTCAGAGGAACTTTTCACATAAATGCCTAAAGGTTACTTCAAATCCAGTGTCTGCATATACTTGAAATCCCAAGATCTCAAAAAATGGAAGGGACCACAGAAGGCAGGTGATATAGTTAAAAGATTATGAATTTTGAAGTCAGAAGGCTCAGAATTCATATCCTAGCTCTGAATCCATTTCTTCTGTAAAACAGGAGTAATAACTCTCATTTTCCTTACAGTTGTAGAAGGATTAAAGATGATAATGGATAAAAACTTGCCCAGCAGTACCTGGCACTTCATAGTCACTCAGTATATAGTAGTCAAATTTACAACTATTATCATCAACAAAATTTTGTTCATCCACCAAATGCATAAATCTTTCCACAATACCCACAACAGATGGCCATCCAGGCTCTGCTAGTACATTTCCAAAGATAGAGAGCTCGCTCACTCGCACCATCTCCCCAGGCAGCCGGTTCTATTATTGGACAGCGCTCACTGGCACGGAGTCTTTCCTACATGTAGCCAAAATCTGCCTCCATGAATTCCTCTGGTCCTAGCTATGTCCTGTGGAGCAGCACAGCACAGTTCTGCTCTCTTCTCACACAACAGTCAGTCCGGAAAAAGCAATCACATCCTCGCCACATCCTCTCTTCTCCAGTGATTCACTTCCATACACCCGTTCCCATGACATGATTGCTAGATTATCCACAATGCTCACTACTTCCTCAAAGCATGGTACCCAAAGGAGATACAGAAGTCTAATACCTGTACAAGAGAACACCGCATTTCCACTAATGCATTCAGAATTCACATTGCGATTTTCTTAGTGGCCAAATATCACTGTTGCATCATTCAGGGCTTGAAGTGAACTAAGCCTATAAGTCTGCCCTCCCCCTATTGAAAAAAGATCATGCTAAGTCTTCCCTTATTTCCATAAAATATGGACACTGACAACTTGACTTATGCTGTATGCTCTAGCTTTGGCCAAGTGAGAACATTCTGAATCATTTTTCTGATATCTGTCTTGATAATCATGCCTCAATTCTTCACCCCAGCTATTGATAATATATTTCAATAAGTTTAATCCAATGTCCTCAAATTCAGCACTCAGGTTCAGCTTCCACTCAGGTTCATTTCCATTCAATTTAAGAAACAAGTACTTACTGGGAGATACTATATTAGAGTCTCAGGATGTATAAGGGTGTGCCTTCCTCTTAAGGGACAGGCACAAAAATTAAAATGGCATTACCACCTGGTAAGTACAATGATCGTGACAGCAGCTGGGAAACACTAGCCCAGAGACAGCCACACATCTGGCTACATATTAGAATCACCTTGAGAGCTTTTAAGGAGCCACACACCAACCAATTAAATCAGAACCTCTGTGGGTAAGACCAAAGCATCAGTACTTTATAAAGACCCCCAGCTGACTCCAATGCCGAGCCAACTCAGAGAGAGAAGCAGTAGCCTAAACCAGCCCAGTACTTCTCAAGCTTTAATGTGCACATGAATCACCTGGGATCTCTTAAAATTCAGTTGCTGAGTCTGTAGATCTTCTGTGGAGCATGAGATTTTGTATTTTTAATTCCCTGCCAGGAGATGCTAATGCTGCCGGTCTACTGACCACACACTCAGTAGTACAGGCCTGGGATATGCCATCCAAGTCTCCCTGAATTCCCTCTCCCGTCTTGCCTCCTTAGAGTATACTGTAATTTGAACCAAGTATATTGTAAGTTGAACCCTTCCTTCCAGTTGATTGAAAGAGACAAATAAATGGTAAGATAAATATAATGATGATTTATGAGAAAAGCCATGAAAGCCCAGAGGAAGACACCTAATCAGAAAGGGGGTGGTAGGCAAGAAGGCTTCCCGGAACAGGCTGTGATTTCACTGAATTATACAGAGAAGGTTCTTCTATACCCAACAAAGAATGGGCACAGCCCCAGAAATGGGCGGTGGTTGAGGGGGCGGGGTACAAAAACAAAACTCAGGGCCTATTTAGGAAACTTAAGTATTTCTTAGTCCCCATCACTCATTTAACCATATATCTGACCTAGGATTTTCCCTTCAAATTTGATTTGAACCATTACTTAACTTTTCATACATTTAAACCAGAATCAGACTACGTGAACTCCTCAAGGGCAGAACCAGGTTCAACTACATTATACACCCTCAGGTGTCCAGCCCACTACAGATCTTAGAGTAGGTTTGTAAAATAATTACAAGTTACATTTTTAAAAACATATCTTTCATTTCCAGCTTTGTTTGTTTTGTTTTGTTTGAAGCACAGACTGGTGTGAAGAGTTAACGTTATTTACCAAGATTTTGAAAACAATGTAAACCAGTGCAACTGGGGTGAAGGAATGCTACCAAGGGTAATTAGAAAAGAGGAACGCTTCTGAGAGAGGCTGTCAAGCAACGTAGGCAGTGTGAGGATGATGGGTATCTGTATTTACAGAAGGCGAAAGCGGCTTCTGTCTAATCTGAGAGCAACACGGCCCAACCTGTTCAAATGGTTGGCATGGAGGAGAAAGAAGTTCCCCATGTTTGGGGCAAATGAAACTGCAGCGCGCTGAGAGAGGAGAGGCAGCCTAATTCAATCAGACATTATTATAGTCCAGCCTGGTTAATGTGAAACAATTAATACAACCATTTTCATGCAGATTAAAACATTTCAAATTAACAGGGCAACAGCACGCATATGCTGTAAGTTTGGGCTCCACCGGAGCCAGGTGAACCGGAACATGAACCAATCTACACTTCATTACAGAGGAGGACGCCGATTCTCAGAAATCTGTACTCAGCTCCACTTGGAGTTAATCGCTCACATTTTTCTCTCATCTACCAGATATCCAAATTTAAAGACAGATCTGCTGGGCTTTCTTTTATGACAAGAGACGAAGAGAACATGAATTATTCATTAGCAGTAGAGGTATCACTTTATCTGTTTATTTTCCAATTAGGGGGAGGCAGATAAAAAGCAGTCAGTAAAGCCAAGAGATTTCCCCCCACTGTATGGGATTGAAAGTAGGCAGTGCTAATGTGGGTCTTGGAGTCTATAAAGAACATCCCATTAGACGTGGGTACTGGAGAGGAGACAGCTAAGAAAAGGGAACCGCTCCTAGTCTAGATGCCTCCATGTGACAGGGCTCTGAAGGTTCTCCGTGCTGGTCCCCACCAGCCTGTCCTCCCTGCCGTGTCTTCCTGCAGCCTAGTCATCCCCACCCTGACATCCATTCTCCTTTCAGCCTCTAAGCCTTTGCTCAAGCACCACACTGGTTTAGTAGTCTCTTCTCTCTGCTCCCACTAACCTCCCATTTATTCTTTAGGTTCTGCTCGCCACTCTTCATTCTGTAAAAAAGCTCACAGTCCCCTCCCACTACGCTCCATGCCTGCACAACACGGAGATGACTCCCACCCTCGATGTTCCAGTCACTCTGTGTGTTTGGGTTTCAAGTGATTCTTCAGAACTACATGAGAGCCAGGTTTGAGGTTTTTTTCCCTCTTTGGTGATAAACATATTTTATACTTTTGAGCACACAGCAGGTGCTCAACAGCTGTTTGCCCCATCCCCCATAAGCTATGGGTATCACCATAGATCATGGAGCCCACCCTTTTTGTCTTCTTCCTCACCTTTCACTCTTACTTTCCAGAGAAGCCAATAGAAAGAGACTCTGATTTCCCTGTGCTTCAATTCCAAGTTCCTTTCAGGCTAGCCCTGGGCAGAGGCAGGCAGAAAAGAGGAGGGAGAAAAAGCAGCTCCTAGTCCACTAGCACAGATCACCTGCCCCTCCTCTGGGCTCTTAGACCCGGTGTCGCTGCAGCTAAAAGGGGTCGGTCTGCTCTGGTGTGCACACAAGACACAGTGGGGCAGAGTAAGAAACAGGGTGAGGGTCAAATCCAGCCCTACTGCTTGGAACAAATCACTTAATCTTTCTAAACCTTGGTTTCCTGCCTGTAAAACAAGGATAAACTTCACCTAAATCTAGGTTTGGTGAGGACTAGCGAACCACTACATGTAAAGTGGCCTAACATGGTGCCTGGTAATGGATAGGTGTTCTTATAACCAGATGTTTACTATGTTACTATCTACGACACTGTGAGCTTCTGAAGGACATGGAGCATGTTTTATTTACCTCTTTTCCCCCTAGAGCTCTAGAGCCAAGCTCTTGTAGACTGAATGCTTGCATCCCCCAAAATTCATATGCTGAAGTCCTAACTCCCCAGGTGACGGCATTAGCAGGTGGAGCCTTTGCAAAGTGACTAGTCATGAGGATGAACCCCTCATGAATGGGATTAGAGACCTTGTAAAAGAGGTCCTAGAGAACTCCCTGCCCTTCCACCCTAAGAGAACACAAAGAAGTCAGCAGTGCAATCCTGAAGAGGGTCCTTCACCAGGACCTGAAAGTGCCGGCACCCTGATACCATACTTCTGGCCTCCGGAACTGTGAGAAGTAAATTTCTGTTGTTTAGAAGCCACCCAGTCTGTCGTACTCTATTATAGCTAAGACACAAGCCAATCATCGTCAGTAGGTACAATGAAGTAAACGGTGAAAGGTCAGCTGAGATAAAGGGCCAATTCGACGTGTCAAATGTCTTTGGCCTCCCTCACCATTCCATTCTCAGAACACCCAACTCAGAGCATGTACCCCTTTCTCTACAATATGCTCCTCCAAATAACGACATCCATGATTTCCAGAAATCAGGAACTAATTGGACCTCATCATTCTTTTTCAAATGTGCCCATTAGGGCCATTTCACCAGCCCATCGTTGATCTTCAATGAGACACTTTTGTCCCAGTCTTGCTTACTTTGTTTCTAAAACAAATTTGGAATAAACAATTGCTTGGCTTCTTTCCAACACTAAAGGCTTGTGAATCTGTTATTACATACAAATGATTTCGTTTATTTAACAAGCTTTTACTATCGATTTCTTTGGGCTCTGTATATGTGCTATTTCTTCATGGGCATACTGCATAGCACACACTTCCTTTCCTTAAGGAGCCCGCAGTCCAGCAGCCAACTGTTTGAGGATAACACTACCCTGGAAGTTGGTTCTGCAGTCCTTTCCATGGTTTCCTTTTATATTCAAAGTATTGGGCAGTATTTGGTCCACCTTGTTCTTGTTAGCTCCAAAATGGCCAGATCATGCATGGACATGAACTTTGGAACATCTAAACTCAAAATCAAACGAAAAAGAAATGCTCATGTTGTGTTCTGCCTGACCCAGGCATAAATGCTAAACAGCAGGAAGCAAAGCAGGCAAACTATGACCTAATCTAGCTTTTCTCAAAGTGGCTTCTGCGTAAAACTAGGACACAGAGTGCTTTGCAGATGGGTTCTGTGGACAGAGGCTTATGGGGAGCACTGTGCTAATCTCTCTCTCCACTGCAGGACTTCTCAGAGCCTTTGATGTTTCCATGCACACTGTGACTTTCTACTGGGAAAGACAGTCTCTTGCATGTAGTCATTTGATGACCCCCAGCCACATAAGAATGGTTCTTGGGACTGGAACACTTCAATACCTAGAGATAAAGGGCTCATACAGTGTGTACTGGGCTTATGGCCCTATGTGGGAATATATTTCCCAGTTTCAGAATCAGTGTGTGCAGTCCTTTGCTCTGGGATGCACATCAACAGCCCTCAGGTATGCTCCCAGCTTTCAGTGTCACAGACTTTCCAGGGGGCTGGGTTGGAGGGGATATGCATAAACCTATTTCCTTGCTTTGGCTACCAGCCTTGGGGGACCAAAGACCACTATTGGAGCTCATCTTAATCTATGTCTTCTCCACGTAAGTACAGCTTGCTCCATCCGGTGCTTGACTGCATTGTTTTCCTCGGTGGCTCTGATACCATGATGCGGCAGGCAGAAGTGTCTGGAACTGGAACTGGCGTCTGGCATTGTGATAATCTTTGTCTCCACCATATAGCTAGAGTTCCCCCGACACTGGAAACCACTGCATGGTGTTCTGCTGCACACTCTCCAAGAAGAAAATGGAGCAAGCAGTGTCTTAGCCAGCTCAGGCTGCCATTACAAAATACCTCAGATGGGTATACTTAAACAGTATAGTTATTTCTCACAGTTCTGCAGGCCAGGAAGTCCAAGATCAAGGTGCTGGCAGATATAGTTTCTGGTGAGAGCTCTCTTCCTACCTTGCAGATGGCATCTTTTTGCTGTATCATCACTTGGTAGGGAGAGAGAGCAAGCTCGCCAGTGTCTTTTGGCACAAGGATGCTAATTCAGTCATGAGAGTTCCACCCTCATGACATCATCTGATTTAATAGCCTCCAAAAGGCCCTACCTCCAAATATTATCACACTGTGGGGCAAGGGCTTCAACACAAACCTTTAGTCCACAGCAGGTAGTACTGCCCAATCTTTCCCCACACAGAGCCCTCTTAACAAGAATACTAGGTGGTAACAAGAATACTAGGTGGTAACAAGAATACTAGGTGGGGCTACTGGGTCACAGTTGGATACCTGCTGAGAAAATCTAGAGCATGAGCTGTCCGAGGAGGGAGAGGCATGCATCGGTCTGCCCCAGGGTTATCCCACATGCCACCATTCTGCAGCACCAGGACTTGCACAGAGAACTTCATTAGTAATTTTCCCGAGTGTAAATGCATCTGTACATGACCCATGGGGAAATCATTTCCAGTGCTCCAGGGCTACAGCTGGGGTATCTTCAGACCTGCTGCCAAGTCTGGCAACCAGGCACGGCAATGTGGTTAGCTCTGCCATGGAAGGCATCATGGGAAAAAGAGGGTTAAGAGCACCAAAACGATAGCATGTGTCAGAACACACCTCCCATGCCTTGGCAGGGGAGGGGAAATGTAAGAGCTAATAGAAATCATGTTAAGTTTTCCAGGGAAATGAACCAACATGGGAAGAAAAGGATTCCAGTGCTATGGGCTAGGTGGTGCTACAGTGGCCCCTTCAGGTGTGACTGGCCAAGTCACTTATTCAAAGCCAAAAAGATTAAAAAGTTAAAAAAAAAAGAAACATGAATACAGGATTGATTAATCTGAATAAGTATTGATATGAGGATATTTAAAAATCAACCTTCTGTGATTTTTTTTAATGTAATTGGATCTCTCAGGACTCCACAGGTCACCTTTTGGGGAAGGAATCTAATCACTGCAGAGCACAAATCACTGAGTCTCTCGGGGCTAAAAATACACATCTCTTGGCATCACCAGGTTGTTTGCTAACCATGACGGCTGTTTCATCCTGCAGGGTGACATTTCACACAGGTGCCACCTACCTAGTGATACAGAACACATCTACCTAGCTTCTGAGAGGTGAGAGGTGGGTGGGTCTGTGAGTTTTCTGGGCCAGAGCACAGAGCGAAGAGAAGTAACCATCTCTGAGGAGAAGGAGGGAGGCTGGAGACAAGTCCTGGGTCCAACACCTGGGCCAGGGTTAGGATGGCGTGTGAGTTTTCATCCCGCCAGGCCGGATCAATTAATAAGTGGCAGCCTGCAGTGTTGTGCTGAAGAGAGCTTTGAGCTGTGCACCAAACCATGGAAAAGGACACCACGGCAGATTAGAGATGCCCCCTGTCGGAGTGGGCTGTGGTCTCCCAATGCGTGGGACTTGACATCCTGAGACCAGACGGATCCTAAACATTTTCGGTGTATTTCCCAACAGTGAGTGCCTTCATACACCTTATTAAACTATATGCCTATGTCATTTCTTAGTCAGGTTATTTCAAATGCTGTAAAAATATGGACAGAAAGACTTCCACGAAGTTTAGATGATTCAACGAAGGTCATAAAACTAATAACTGGAAGTGCCAGGACTCCACGCTAGGACCCCTGGCCCCAGGTCACTCTCCAGTCCACCAGTTTCCATATCCGAAGGCCATGACAGGACTCTTCTTTCCACCACTGACTTAAAGTCATTGGAGAGGAAACTTAGACACCTTCTTGAAATAACATCTGCCCACCCGGTTTATGAGAGGAAAGAATGTATCAAATATTACTCTGCAAATTATAAATCATTAGACCAATTCCAGTTATTGGTAATATAATTATCAGTAGTAATATTAACATATGAAGAATGCTAACAGGCTGACATGAAACAAGGGCTTTAGGAAAAATTATTAATGTTGACAACTGTTCAAGAAACAAATTCCAACCTGATCTACCTACCTGAGTAAACCGCTGTCATCCCAGCAGCCTACCTTTGTATAATTAAATAATTTATATGCTGCACTCATACCACCACCTTCACTTACCCCAGAATCAACATCCCACAAAGCAGCCAGAGTCCAGCGTAAGGAGAACTGGACTGTGGTCAGGAGTTTTGGTTTAGCCGACCAACTAATCCCAAGGTCACAAAGCTAATTAGTGTCATGAGAGACGTGGATCCCAGGCATCCTGTCCTCCAGATCGTTCCTCCTTCCTCCCCGCACAGCCCACGAGAGGCCCTTGGCGACTGTGCACTGTGTCCTGTAACACAAGCTAAATGGACACAGCTCCATACCGCTTTCTGGGTCTCTGGTACAAAGCTACACTGACAGGGACGTTCTCACGGGCCATTATACTCGTATTTTATATTTCCACTAGTTTTGCAACCCACCCTCCCTTTCCGGGGTTGCCTTTCTTCTTCTCACATATTTAAACAATTCTAATTGTGCGGGCTTGACTATCTCTGCCTCTGTGAAAACTTTCTCCATGCTTAGATTTAGCGAGGTGATGAATGCATCATGTGCACTAACTACAGCATGCTCTGCAATTTCTTCTTTCAAAAAAATATATATGTGTATATATACACCTACGTATACCTCTATATTCAGAGGACACTCACAACAACCACTCAAGGGGCCTGAGTGCTCCGCATTAAATTTTCTCTTCTGAAGGGTGAAAATCTACTATTAAATAATCTGGGAGAGGCCAATCAATAAGTAAATAATTGATGGTGTTACATTAGGTTAAAGTATAACATATAATATTCATTAACCCGTCAAGAAATGCCACTTGAGCTAAACCGCATCTCTCAAACAAGCATTTCTGGTGTTAATTCCAAAGGCAACAGCAGTCACCCAGGGGATGTTCTGAAGGTTTTATGTTTTCATTGTGGTGGTGTTTATAGAGGGGTTAGCAGGGCAATAAAGATCATATTTAGGAATGCGGCTCAGTGACAGCTAAGGCATTGAACTACAATCAAGTCATCTGCCTTCACTTAAGCAACCCGGACAGCTCCACTCTAGCTAAGGAGCCTGGCAGAGAAAAACTGACAAGCTTGTGGAAATTTACTGTAGTAAAGGAGGGGCTTTCCTTTTTCCTTAAAGTAGAATTAAAAACCCCAGCACCTGGTGTTTACGTTGTATCTGGCTTTGAAGCGTGCTAGGATATTGCTGCATTTCATCACCAGGGGCAGTGTGATCGTTAGCAGCAAAGTTTGTGCAAGCCGTGCCGTGGGCAGAGTGCACAGGCTCTGTCACAGAACCAGAGAAGCCTGAGTCAGAATAGCTGGGCACATCTGGACAGCTTCCTTAACCTTACAGGGTCTCAGTTTCCTCATCTGTAAAAGGGAGAGAATAATAATGGCCTGGAAGTTTGACGAGACAATGTCCACAAAACATCTAGCCTTGAATCTGACGCAGAGTAGAGAATTAACAAAATTTAGAATTCATTTATGCCCCCCACCCCAATTATCAAACTGAGTGTCCATGGGACACCTTCTTGAGAGCAGGGTTGCACCTCACTGCTCTCTGCGTCCATAAGGCCAAGGGCAGTACCTGGAATAAAGGAGATACTCGGGAATCTTGCTCATGTCTACTAGATGGCCTTGACCCCACACTACTTTTCAGCCTGTTGGAAATATCTGTAGTTCCCCCAACAGGTGTGGCCCTTCTGTGGCTTAGGACCTGCTAAGCACATGCTCTCCCCTCAGTCAGGACTATCCTTCCCCCTCCTCTTGCCTGTGAAGCCACTCTCCTTTCTTTGGTGATCCAGAGAGCACCAGCTCTGTGAACACCCACCTCTCCATCCCTGAATCCTGATCCTTGCCCATCTCTTCCCACTCACTACCCAGCACCCTCCATCTCCCCCTCACCTGTGCAACTGCTGCCCCTCACTCCATCATTAAACTTAACATTGTAAATTATTATTGATGAACAAGTCTGCATAGGTGAGCTCTTACACAGCAAAGGCTGTGAGGTTCTGTTTGACTCTGTTATGAATAAATCCTAGCACAGCAACTGTCTGCTAACAAGAACAATAATAACAGTGAGAACAGCTAACATACATTTGTCAACAGTATGCACTTACTGTATGCCAGACACTAATGTAATCGCTTTAAGAGGACTGTATTGTTTCATCCTCCCATTAACCCTATTATTTAAATACTGTTATTATTCCCATTTTATAAATAAAAATTGTTGGCATAGAGAAGTGCAAGACTAATCCAACATCCCCAAGCCGGTCCCCAGCAGGGAGGCATGACAGTGCCGTGGTCAAGGACATGCCTGGAGTCCCAGCGACTCAGCTGCCATGTGTTTGACCAGTTACTAGACTGGACCTGGATCACTAAATCTTTCTTTTAATTTTTTTCAATTTTTCAATTATATTTGACATTAAATGTATATTTTCGGGTGTAACTAATACACTTTCTAACATCCTTCTCTGCAGCCTTTGGCTACTCGACTGTAAAGCGAGATTACAGAATCTGGTTTCCCTCATTGCTGGGGGTGGCCATGGACCACAGCTGAAGGCAAAGGAGATGCAGGTGAATGTTCCTCTTCCCCAAAAAGGCCAAGCCTTACAAACTCAAGTTTCTATCCTTCCTGCCACTGCTCTTCTCCCTGGCTCTCCCCCTTCCTCCGGCCTTGGCATGAAGACAAGAAAACTGGAGCTGCACCAGCTACTTTGCATTCTTGAGGAACAAACACTGCCTGGTAAGGAGGACAGTCAGAAAGACGGAAGATCTTGGGTTCTCAATGATATTCTCGAGCAGATTTACCAGCACTAGGTAACTCTCTCTCTCTTTCTCTCTCGCTCGCTGTTTCTTTTTATATAGTGAAAATAAACACCTTACTTGTTCAGGCCACTTGAGTTTTCTGTTATTCACAACCAAAAACATGAATACAGAGACTTAACCTCAGTCCCTCCATCGCCAAGTGGAGGTAATTACAGTGTCTGTGTCTCACACACAGTTGTGAGGATGAAGTTTTAATGCTTTTAAAGAACACAGATCAGTTTCTGGCACATGGTAAGATCTTATTGAATACTTATGCTCACCACTACGACTACTGCTACTAGTAGTCCATGCGATACTTAGCACTCAAGACTCCAATGCTCGGCTTCCTTTTTTTTTTTAAGTAATATAAGTCTTCCAAAGACTCCTCTCTTTTACACATGTAAATATATCATGTAAATCAACCGCCTCTCCCTCTGGCCTGTGAAGAATGCCTCTAGATTGCTTGTGTCACATGACGTGCAGACGATCCCTGAGACGTACAAAGAGCAAGGATTATTACACACATCTGACAGATTAAAAACTGCAGACTCACGGCTGTGAAGGGATTGCTCAAGGTAACACGGCTAATTTCATTCTAACTTCTATGGGAGCTGGAGTAAATTCCAGATTTCCGTGCCTGTTCTATGAGCCCTGCTTGACCTGACCTCTGCCTTCTCACACACACCGGGCACACTGCCCTTCTGGTCCGATCCTCAAATATCCCATACGCTCTTTTGCTTCTGGGTAGTTGTCCTGGCTGTTCCATCTGCCCGGGACTCTCTTTGCCTTGCTCCTTGCATGGCTGTCTCCTTCCCATCCTCTGGACCAAAACATTCTCCCTGAGGACCCCAGTGAAGTGCCTGCCTCCTAGCTCAGGGGCTCTCTCACCTTACTCTGTGGACCCCACTCACATCTGTAACGATCTGCTTATTTGTTACTTACTGATCCCCTAACTAGAATGTAAGGCTCCTTATGGCAGACATCTAGCTTGTTTTGTTAACCACCACAGTCTTAAAGTGAGAAGGAGGAAGAGAGGGAAGAACTTAAAGCCAGGCAAAGTCTGAGCTTCACACTCGAACAGACCTGAGCTCCAATCCCGGCTTTGCCAGGTAACAGTGTGACGGAAAGCAAACCATTTAAAGGTGCAGGTTCCGAGCATCCTCATCTCTGACATGAGAATGGGCCCTTCCCTCATCGGACTGTGGTCAAGATGGGATGCAATAACCGGTCAGGGATGTATCCCTGGCCTGGCACACACACACACTCTTGTTCCTTCCCCCACCTTTATTCCTTCACTCACGTGCATCACCCCCAGTGGCATGGTGACAGGTGAGCTCCACTAATTAACACAGAGGAGAACAAGTAGAATTAAACATTTAGAGATCAGTCAGTTCTGCCCCTCACAGACCTACCCCAGCTCCCTGCAGATGGTGGTCTGTTAACTTATCTGTCAATTGCAGACAGTATTGGCACCTATTGCCTAGTGTGGCCTTGAGGATTAGATAAGTTTATATGTATTAATTGCTTAGAATAGTTCTGGCACATAGTAAACTCTCAATAAATGTTTATTATTATTATTATCTGTGTCTAAGTGGACTAATCTAAACAATCTGATATTTTCAATTATCATTGAATGTCTACTTCAAAACAAACCAGAATCCATCACTGTCCCTGTCCTTGTCCTAATCCCTTATGTTGGCAGTGCATTCTGTATTGGGAATAACAGGGTAGCGACAGGGCTGGAGGAGCTGATGAAGGCAGTACTACAGCTGGAACAGGTATCTGATGCGGGGGGCGCGGCAAGAAAACAGTAGGTCCCCAGGACTTGGACTCCTGTTCCCTTGAAACAAGGGAAACCAAGACAAGTGGAAGCTGTCCTGCTGGGTGTGAATGGGGCAGTGTGATGTGGTCAAGGTCACTGTGGTGAATTTGGAGGCCAGATTAAATTGTATGTCCCCATGTGTAAGGACAGAACCTGGAATGCAGCTCAGAAGACGCCTGTCTGGGGCGGACTGCAAGCCTGGGACTCTGAGGTCTGCAGCAGCCCAGACGTGGAAGGCCGCACGCTCAGAGCCAGACTGCCCGGCACTCCAGTCCAGACTGCTGCTCACCACGCAGTGGACTCCTTTGGGCGAGTGGCTCCACCACTCAGCCTCTGTCCTCATCTGTGATGTGAGCATCTCCTACTGCCTCAAAAGTTGCTACGAGGATTCCTGACATGTCTTACATGCAGTAAGCACTTAATAAAAGGTAGATAACTAATAAAAAATAATAGCAAACACAGGACTTAACCACATGCAGGGTTTGTTGTAAGTACTTGACAGATATGAACTGGTTTGACCTATAAATAACCCGTGAGGAAATGCTATAAGTAAGAAGAATGATGATATAATAGCAAATATAAATAGCACTTCCCACAGACCAGGCCTTGTTTAAAGCTTTCCATATGTTACCTCTGACTCACAACAACCCTGTGAAGTAAATACTATTACAATACCCACTGTACAGATGAGGACATTGAGGCAGGAATTAGTGAACCTGCCTGAGGTCTTCCGGCGAGTGAAAGTGGAGCTGGACTACTCAGCCAGTGTAGTTATCCTCTCAAAGGATAAAAGTTCACGAAAACCCTAAAGAGAGTCAAGGAACATTGTCCTTCCTATTTATAAATAAAGAAACTAAGGCCCACATAGCCGGGAACAGGAAAACTGTTTCTTTCTGGTAATGTTATCTAACCATATGTTGTCTTTTGAACTGTGATCCAGAACCACAGCCTTTTCAATAAAAAGTAAGTTAGCAGGAATATGTATTAACTATTCCTTCTAAGCTGGCCTGAAATCTGTAAATGTGTAAACTTAACTGAGGACTTTCCAGGCTTTCTTCTGGAGACAGGTGAATACAGCTATGTGGGACCTGGATAAATTTTTTTTAATCCTCACCTGA
>PVIA01013907.1:0-29475 GCA_004024845.1 Tonatia bakeri
TGGGAGGGCTTGATTGGGTGGGAGGTAGGGAGGGGTGGTGGGAGGGCTTGAATGGGAGTAAGGGGGCGAAAACTGTACTTGAACATTCATTTAAATTAAAAAAAAAGAAAAAAAAATTTGTTGTCCTTCTTTTGGTTGTGCAAGGAAGCAAAGTGAATCTATCTATGTCTCCATCTTGGCCAGAAGTCCCAGCTTCAACAAATATTAACATTTGTCAGTTTTGCTTCTAGATGTGACCTTCTAAGACTACAGATTGCTTAACTCTTATTCTCTGTACCTCCAACCGGTAAGTATGAAGCAGACTGTGTCCTAATGCTGTCTGGAGTCATAGAATGTTCAGGTGGAATAGGCTGCTTGCTGCTCTGCTCCTGTCACACACTCTGAACAAAGCTCTGTGTGGTTCTTCTCATGCTGTTCTGTTATCATTTATGTCCTTCTCTCTCTCCCTTCTAGACTGTGAGGACTTTAAGATCTGGAGCTTTATCTTATTCCTTTTATTCATAGCGTCTTGCTCACAGTGCTTGACACTTAATGGATGGGTCTTAGGAAAACATTCTTGAATAAATGAATGAATGAAGAATGAATGCATGGAAAACATACTTCGGTGACTTGCTCTATTTCAAATTTTAAAATATCATGTATCTTGGTCTCTTCACTACAATAGTCTACTTTCCCTTAGCCCATCTCCAATTTTATCTCTAAGGCAATTCAGTTTTTCACTCCAATTTAGGTGACATGTTTTGATGTCATCATTTATAAAATGTCTACAGTATATTATATCTATCAACCATCTTGTTCTAAATGATATAAACATTTATGTACATGTGTTATATCCTGAACACTGTACAAAGTCTTTTGCAAATGTTATCTTGTTAATTCTAAATCACTAAAGTCTAGGAACTAGAAACTATTATTATTCCCATTCTTCAGGTAAGGAAGCCATGGCCCAGAAGGAATAAAATTGTACCACCAATGAGAGGAAGAGTCTGTATAACCCTAGATCTATTTGATTCCGGAACCTGAGCATCTAACCACTATGCTACACTACCATGTGAGTGGTCTGTATCTTTGGTTGACCTAGTGCTATTCGTGTCCAATCAACAGCTCTACTTTTTTTCCCTCTGGATACTGTGTCCAGAATGAATAAGAAATTATTCTACTCCTAAGGCTTAAGTCTTGTTCTTTCTGTTCTTTCACCCCTGGCAACTTAATCACTGCAAAAAATGTCTCTTGAAATCTTCCCCAATGACTTTATAGTCTGGGTTCCCACACAAAATCCTCATGCAAGCACTTGTTGACTGCCTTTCATCTTATCCTGATGACAAATAGTCCTTCGAATGGCTTCACAATCTATTCAACTTCCCTTCAGAGACCAAACCTTTTCCTTCTGCTTGCGGCAGTAGAAGTACACACTAATAAGACATTTCTTTCATCTTTTTCTCTTTTTTTTGTCTCTGAATTCTATTTCTGCCTTTTTTTTTTTAAATATCATCACTTTAGTCAGCCTGGTCTTCAGATTTCCCTGTCTCAGACTTGCTCACCATCATGATCAACTCTCTGATCAGTGGAGTGGACATGTTTTTTCTGTGCCCAGTTTGACTTTGGGCCGTCACCCTTCACACACATCCTTTGCAGTCCACATGTTCTGCTGGGGTTGGTTTTCCCCAGATGCTAGGATTGGGCACATGAACCAGGCCTGCCCAGTCAAATTCTGAATTGCTCCAACCGTAGTAATTAGATCCAGATGAGCACATGACTGATGATGAGCCAATCAAATCCTTTAAAGAAACTTGTACTATTAAGCAAGCATCACTCTCTCCTGAGATTGTAGGTACTAAAGATAATACAAGCCTGAAACTATTGGTGGCCGTGTTTGCCATATATGGAAAGAGACTTGAGAATTGAGTCTTCACAGAGCATGCAGTATTGAAAATGGAGAGACAGATTCCTGACCCCATCGTTTAAAGCCTGAATCAAACCATGCCTAAGTAGCCTCAACCTCTGAGCGTGATAACCATCAATAAGAAAATACTCTGCAGAGTAGGTCTCCATACTCTTATTAGGAGAAAGAGAACACCCACCCTTCATTAAGTGTAAATAGTACGTTAGATTGGGTGTTAAGGAAGGAGGAAGGTATAAAAAACAGGAAATTTCAAACCATGCCCTGAGCTGGCCTGAGGGGTTCCATGAAAGTTCCTCAAAGGATACCATGGAAACCCACAAGCAAGGCAAAGAATAGCTCTATATCTGCAATAAGATTTCTGAAGAAAGGCTCTGTTGCTAATAAAAGCAAAAACATAAATCCTTTGAAAATCATTGATAAATGTTTATGTTAATTTTTCTAGAAACCCAACATCATCTATTCTTTAAATTCTGCTTTGCACCCACTTTGTCTATATTTATACCCCCGACTACATTTCATTGCATTTCATGCTTCTTTCATTTTCCCTCTCAAGGTGATAAATCAGGGCTCCACACAGTCTGCTCTCCTTTCTCAGGGGACTCAGCCAATTCAGATGTTCAACAAAATTCAAATCAGCAAATATTTATTGAGTGCCAGGTAGTGCTATGTGCTGTGCTTTGTAACATTCATGAATTCTTTGAACTCCTGGAGAGGTGAGTAGCTATTTATATTTGTGTTCAATGAATAAGGTAAAACAATCATCTCAAAGGTCACATGCAGATTGTTGATAGAGCTAAAAATATAACCTTGACCACAGTCAGATACAATATAAAGAACATGAAGTTTGGGAACAGATAAGCTTGGATTTGTATCCTGATATGTCACTTATTTTTGGAACTTGAGCAAGTTATTCAGTCTCCCTGTGCCTCAGTTTTCTACCCATAAAATATAATATTCTCTATTTTGCAATGACATGTGCGGATTATATTAAATAATGTATTAAACACACTAGCATAAAATTGGCTCAGGAACTGTGAGTTTCCTTCCACTCTACCAGGAAATATCTGTGTTCCTCTATTCAGGATGATTTTTACATAAAAGAAGTTTCTGTTGCATGTTAACTCCTTTTAAGTACTGTTTTCTGTTTAGATGCTCATACACATAGAACATATTGTGCTATGTCATAATATTTAGTCGTTTTATTATTGACAAGACTCATGTTGGCCCAGAGAGAGCAAAGGCCATTGCTGTAGATTCTCAACACTCAGATTCATAATAGAAAAAAATCAGCACCAAAATATTTTTTACATTTTGTTCAATAAAGGTGAAGAGGGGAGGATCTGCAGACTTTCAACAAATTGCAAATTCTCTCTAGTCATCCAGGTCTGGAAAGAATTGTATTTACTGAATCAACAATTACACAGTTAGGCCTAATGTATAGTAGACGCTGCTCTAGAAGCTGCAGAGATTCTAGAGATTCTATTCAGTGTGAGCGAATGGACCATGTCTGTGGAGAGGACAGAGGTGGATACTCATGACCCCCATTCATTCTTCCCCCTGCCCTTTACGACCCCACGCTTGCTGCAGTGGGTTAGGGCAGGGGCAGCAAATTATGTTTCTGTACAGCTGAGTCAAGAATGACTTTTACATTTTTAAAGAAATTTTGTGTATCCTGCAAAGCCTAAAACATTTATCATCTGCATCTTCACATGCTGGCTCCTGGTTTAGAGAGATCTATAATTCTTTTACCAAGACCAGAGAAAACAGTTTCATAGTGTTAATTCTAGTCTTTTTTTTTTTTTTTAAGATTTTATTTATTTATTTTTAGAGAGGGAAGGGAGGGAGAGAGAGAGAGAGAGAAACATCAGTGTGCAGTTGCTGGGGAACATGGCCTGCAACCTAGGCATGTGCCCTGACTGGGAATCGAACCTGTGATGCCTGGTTCACAGCCCGTGCTCAATTCACTGAGCTACACCAGCCAGGGAAAATTCTAGTCTTTTAAAATAATTTCTTATTTTGTTTCCAGCACTTGGCTATTGTAAACTGTGCTGCTATGAACATTGGGGTGCATAGGTTCTTTTGGATTGGTGTTTCAGGGTTCTTAGGGTATAGTCCCAGCAGTGGAATTGCCAGGTTGAAAGGCAGTCCCATTTTTAGTTTTCTGAGAAAATTCCATACTGTTTTCCATAGTGGTTATACCACTATGCAGTCCCACCAGTAGTGTACGAGGGTCCCCGTGTCTCCACAGCCTCCCCAGCATTTGTTGTTTGGTGGGAAAATGGAGACAACTGTATTCGAACAACAACAACAAAAGTGATTTAAAACATTTTGAAAAAGTCAGGACAACCAAAAAAATAATTTCTTATTCATATAAGGCATTATTAAGTATGATTTACAATGACTGCCAAACAGTATTAAAGAATAAAAAGTGGTGGCTAGTGGGAGGGTAGACTTTTTATGTCAATTTGTAAGAAAATAATTCCCTTTTTAAGTCATTTGACTGTAACTTTGTTTCCCTAGACTGTAACCTCCACATAAAATGTGGACCTTCTCTATCTAGGTTTTCTGGGATTTTTCTCCCCCACCCCCACCCCCTGCACTAAAACAGAAGATTAGAAGGCGACCTGGAGAAGGGCCATCATGTCCTTATGACAATGGGAAAAGCAGAAGAAAAGCTACTCTCCTGAAACTTTTGCCATTTGACAATTACTACTTAAAAATATCAGTCCTGACATCTAAATATGGTCTGCATTTCTTTCCCATACCACATTTATTTAAAATGAAACAGCCTTCCTTTCATGGGTCTGAATGCTTCTTAGCACTCTTCCTTTCTTTCGTGCACAGGGACATTTCCTTCCCTCCCTGCTTGCTGGACCTTCTCCTGCTTGGGCAAAGCAGGGCTAACTGGCTCGTGCGCACCTACTCCATGCTGTGGCTTGTTGACTACACTCCTAAGGGTACTTCAGAGCCTTAGCTGCACCCTCTCCTTTCTCCTGCTAACTGTTTCTAGTAAACAACACTGTCTTTTCCCACCTTGAGCCTGTAACGGGCTGTCCCGGTAGCACCCAGGACAGAAGAGTCCGTGCCAAGCCAAACTTGCAGAGCGCACCATCTGAAGAGCCCACGAGTGTCCCAACTTCAGTGTCAGCAGACTGGTTCCCCCTCTTCTGCTTCTGTTTGTTGCTGGATCTGAGCCAGCTTCTTAGCTTTTGAATACCTCAGTTCTCACATCTGTAACATTAAGATAATGCTGACTTTCATTTCAGCTTGTGGGATTAGAATTAAATTGTATATGGGTATTGATATTTCCATAGTGACAGTCACATAAGGTATCTAGCATGCCACCGGAGGCAATAAATTATTTGTGCTAAGTACTTGTGAAAACTCCTGTCACTGTAATGAAAGATTCTTACAGGAAATCTAGGGGTTATACTTTCACATTAATTTGCATTTATTATTTCAGGGAGAGTTCATCAGTCTGCTTCAGACTATCTAATTATACATTCACAGAATACAGTCAATTAGCACATGCTGGAACTGCTGACTTCAAGAACAAAACGGAGTGCTCCCATGACCCTTGTAGGAGGAAGGAAGAGACTGACTTCCTGGGCCTATTTATTAAAACTAGGGAAGACTCGGTGAGTGTGGCTGGTCTGGGTAGAGATTGCTCTAGTCGGGACCCTCTGAAGAAAGCAAGAATGTTAGGCAGCTCCACCAAAACAAGTTTGTTGTAATATTATTTTGCTGTTATTATTTTGGGAAAATTAAATATACAATAAAATACAAAAATATAATAATAATCACTCATGTCATCATTCAGAAATTGCCAAATTAACATTTTTGTTTATAGCCTTCCTATTTTTTCTGTATTTATATTTTTCCAAATATTGTTTTGAAATCTGCTTTTTGATTTGTGAACATTTTTTCAAGTCATTAAATATTCTTCCAGAACATAATTGGCTGAATATGCCATCATAAGGATGTATAAATTCATTTAACCAAATCACAATTATTAAACATTTAGATTGTATCTTAACTTATCTTTTAATTAAAATCAATTAATGTATCAATGTGAGATCTCATGTTAATTTTAGACCTACAAATATTTTGATCCATCCATAATACTTTCATTGCTGACAAAACTCCCTTTCTGCCTTCCCAATGATTTTGCTATCATCCCACTAGAGCAAATACACCCAAATTCCCCTTCAAAAACTAGTTCCCATGAAAGTCTCAAAAGGAGAGGGCCTTTCCCTGAAGTTTATTTTCTATATTATTTGGTCTTTGCATATGGATCTTTTGCCTAAGACTTTGTTTTCTTTCTTAATCTTATTGAAAATATCTTTTCTTTCTGAATCCCCTTTTCCTTTAACTACAACATTGATTTCTTCATTTAAATTTTAAATCCATCCTTACTAGTCCCTTTTGATAATGTGATTTACTTTTTGTTTTAACAGGAGTTTTATTCTCTCACCCAGCAATTCTCAAACTTTTTGGTATCACGACTCCTTGAGACTTGAACAGTTCTCCAAGGACAAACTGAGGTGGGCCAGAGACATATGAAAAGATGCTCAGCATTGCTAGCTATCAGAGAGATGCAAATTAAAACCACAGTGAGATGCCACTTCACACCAGTCAGAATGGCCATCATAAACAAATCAACAGACAACAAGTGTTGGAGAGGTTATGGAGAAAAGGGGACCCTAGTGCACTGTTGGTGGGATTGCAGACTGGTACAACCACTATGGAAAACAGTATGGAATTTCCTCAAAAAACTAAAAATAGAACTGCCTTTTGACCAGCAATTCCACTGCTGGGATTATATCCTAAGAACCCTGAAACACCAATCCAAAAGAACCTTTGCACCCCCATGTTCATAGCAGCACAATTTACAATAGCCAAGTGCTGGAAGCAGCCTAGATGTCCATCAGTAAATGAATGGGTCAAAAATCTATGGTACATTTACACAATGGAATTCTATGCCGCAGAAAGAAAGAAGGAGCTTCTACCCTATGTGACAGCATGGAGGGAACTGGAGAGCATTATGCTAAGTGAAATAAACCAGGCAATGAAAGACAAAAACCATATGATCTCACCTTTAACAGGAACCTAAACAACAAAACAAACAAGCAAGCAAAATATAACCAAAGACACTGAAATAGAGAATAGGCTGAGAGTGACCAGAGGGGAGAGGGCAGGGGATTACAGGGGAAAAGGATGAAGGGTTTGCAGGAACAATTATAAAGGACACGTGGACAATAATAAGAATGGGGGGGTGGAAACAGGGGAGAGAGGTGGGGAGGACCAGGGTAGTGGGGAGGGGTGGGGGGAAAAAGCAGAAAACTGTACTTGAACAGCAGTAACAAAATGTTAAAATTAAAAAAAAAAGACTCCTTGAAAATTTATTGAGGACCTCAAAGAGCTTTTGTTGAGTTATTTTTATTTCTATTTATCATACTAGAAATTACAACTAAGAAATTTTATAAATATTAAGTATTTTATTTTTTAAAACCCTCACCCAAAGACATGTTTTTTAATTGATTTTAGAAGAGGAAAAAGGAGAGGGCAAGGGGAGGAGGGACATCGACGTGAGAAACATCCATTAGTTGCCTTCCATGCGCCCTGACCAGGGAATAAAACCCACACCTTCTGGTGTGCTGACAACACTCCAACCAACTGAGCCACCTGGCCAGGGCCCTACTTCATTTACAATAAGAGACCAATTACATGTAAACATAAATAACGTTTTATGACAAAAAAACTATAGTTTGCAAGGCAAAAACAAATTCATTATTAAGAATGGCATTGTTTTATATTTTTACAAATCTTTTTGATGTGTGGCCTAACAAAAGATGGTTTGATTCTCTAGTTTGCTTCCACATTGAAACTGTTGCCATATGTTGTTTTGGTTGCAGTGTATGAACAAAATCCTGCCTCACACAGATACGTGGTTGGAAAAGGAAGGACCTGGAGAAGGATCCCCGGGAGTCCTCTGCCCACACTTTGAGAATCACTGCCCTAAACTGACTCTAATGGCTGAACAGTTTCTTTATGCTTCAGTTGACTTTTTGTAAACATGTGGTGGTAAGAAGGGTATTTCAGTGTTCTGAAACAACATGAAAAACACTGCAGCCACCCTCAAAAACCTGTACTTGTGTACAGCACAGGAAAACACTTCCTGTGGGGTATTTGGGAGCCATGATGCTATCCAAAGTAAATGGGTTCCTAAAACAAGTTGTTCTTCCCAATAGATATTTAGGTTTCACACTTTACCACTGTAAACAAAAACTAGGAATTTTCTAAGGAAAATTGAAGTTTCTTGTGGTTTTGTTAGAAAACATTTTTTCACATGGGCAAGATATGAATTCTGGCTCAATTCAAAGTGGAGCCATATTTCTCTGGCACCCATTGCCTACGTTGGCATTCTTGGATCTATAAAATGGACTCATGTTTTGTTTTTTGGAAAATGTTGAATGTGTCTCATTTTAATTAAATTTAAGTTGGAGGTGGGACTAATTCCTGGTGGACATTTTAGAGTCAGACTGTAAAATTTTTCATGGGAGACCTCATGAAGAGTTGCGTGCTCTGCGGCCGATCGGGTGTGAGCGACAGGCATGGTGGCAGATGCGTTCCTCTGCACGCTCACCAGCGTGACTGCACGTGCTCCGTGAGGCCGAAGTGTTGGGCTACCTCACAGGGCCTAATTCACAACAGTGCACATTCCGCTTCATCTGACTGTGACTCAGCCCGAAAGGGAGGGATTTGGCATGCAGAATGGCACATAAGTCTCTGTCCTTAACCCCCACCCAGAGGTCCAGTTAATAGTACACTCCTACAAGAACCTCACACTGGTGACTCTTGTGTCTGGCGGTAGCTCTGCTCTCAGCCTTTGAGGGCCAGGCAGGGCAGAAGGGCACAGATGTTTCTCTCCAATCTGCTGCAAATTCTGGGTTGTATCTCAGCATTGCATCTCATGGTGCTGAGTGGTTATTGCCTGGATTTCAGAGAAACTGAGTGTTTCTGCATTCAATAAATGGAGATAATGGGCTGGGTGTGGACAAAATGAGAAAGGACATGGAAGTGTTTTGAAACACTTAAGTCCCATATAAATGTAAGAATTGTTATTATTGTTTTTAAGTGCCTAAACCATCCTTAGTGCTTTCACTAAGGATGAAAACATCCTTAATTAATTAATTCAGTGAATAGGGACACACCTGGCCTGAAATTCTTTGTTTTTATCATGTCAGTGAAAAGAACATGTAGGATCCTTCCCATATCTTCTCATGAAGTTAATCTGTTCTGTGGTGTTCCTGGAGTTAACTTGACACTGACCTACAAAGCCACTTGTCGATCCCTCTCTCTTCCCCGTATGCCACAAATGAAAGGCACAGTCCGGTACTGAACATTTTTATCTCCCTATGTTATCTGACAACTGTTGTGCCATGCAAAGTTGACTGCAGCATTTACTATCAATGACTTCATTTTTCAAATGTTTTATATTTCTTTTGACATCTAAAAGTAGCTAATGAAATTACTGGATAACTCTTTATGAGACTATATCAAACAGTGCACATGCAATATTTAAAAAATCCTCTTTTAATTATTTTTCAGTTAAAAGTAAGCAGAGCCTTGGCACTGAAATTTTGGATTTAGAAATTGGTTCTTGAGTGAAACCTTAAACTTCTTTGTGTTTAATTAGACTTTAATTGCTCCACTTAGAAAAGGTCACCTAAATCTGAAAAAGATAACTGATTCTAATTGTGACAATCTTATGTTTGCTGAATTTTATCAGAAAGGTTACTCTTTTTCCATTTACTAAATACCATCCATACTTTCATGATAATGTCACACCAAAACAAACAAACAAACAAATGAAAACAAACCCTTGGGTTACAAAGAAATGAGGCAATCATATTTTAATGGATTAGGCTTTGATTCTTTGTCTCGGCAGCTGTATCAGCTTGCTGTGTGTAGATATTTTAGACTATGTGCAGGTAATTTTCTTTGCTGCAGTAATGGAACTGTTTTCCGTGGGTCTGTTAGAAGTATTACAGGTTGAATAAGAAAATGTCCATAAAGCACTTAGTGTTTCTAGAGGTAGCTGGGTCATAATTTAAGTGACTTTATTTCTGGAGAGTCAAGGTAAGATAAACTGGAGTCAAGGCAGAAGAACTTCAAAGAAGGAACTCTGAGGAATGGGTGCTGGAATAGCACAGGCTTCTTCAGCTGCCTGTTTCCTGTGGCAATGTGAAGCTATTAGGCTACATAGTATCCATGTTATTCTTGGGTTCCATGCAAAATGAAAGCTGTTTTAGCTCATGGCTGAGCACTAGACAAAAGACCCCAGCTAGCTTATGAACCGTATCAACTTAGTTTATACGTAAGTATTGAGTAAAAATAGAAAAATATTTTAGCCAAACATTACAAGGTCTGTCCAGAAAGAATCCAGCCATGTAAATAGAGACATTTATTTAAGAAGATACAAGGTACAAGAAATGACGTGCATAGGACAATGATGCCCAGTCCCTTTCAAAGTAGGCAACTTGGGACTTCAAAGAGTTCTCCCAGCATCTCTTTCTGTTGTTCAAAAACACTCTGCAAAATCCTTTGTTGGAATTGCCATCGGCTGTCCTGTCGTATTTTCCTAAATCTCATCGATGGTCTGAAATCTCTTCCTTTTCAAAGGTGATTTAGTTTTGGGAAAAACCACAAGTCACAGATACCAAATCTGGACTGTAAGGGGGCTGAGACACATGGCTGATTGGATATTACACCAAAAAAAACCCTGCAGGAGAGGCGATGCACGAGTGGGCACATTGTCCTGCCAATCACCAGTTGCCCATAGCTGTGGCCATTTTCACTGTATTGCATCACTCAACTGAGGAAGAACATCGAGGTAGTACTCCTTACTAATTGTCTGGCCTGGAGGGGTGCACTTGTGATGGACAACACTTTCCCAATGAAAAAACACAGTTAATGTGCTCTTGATCTCATTGTGATTTTGCTGTGCTTTGTTCGGGAGTGGAGAACAAGGTGACGTCCATTGGGACAACTGGGTTTATGTTCCTGGATCATCGTAGCTGCAGATCCACAGCTCATGTCTGGTTGTGAACTTTTTGAGGTGATCTTGTTCCTTCATAGCGTTTTGAATCAAGTCATTAGCAACTGCAGCTCAATGTTCCTTCTGCTCTGGTAGCAGAAACCACGGAACAAATTTACCATGACACGTTTTATACCAAAATTATGCATCAAAATCTCAGACACACTAGTTTTTAGAATCCCCAGATCAGCTTCTAATTCTTACACTGTCAGGTCAGTCGCCGATCTTTGTTGATTGCAGCCTGTATAGATTCAACATTCTCAGGTTCTGCTTGCAGGCCTTCCAGAATGTGGATCACTTTCAACAGATTCTTGACCATCATTGAAGCATTTGTGCCGCATTTTTGTTGCACTATATTCATGGCATTGTCCCTGAAATCCTCCTGAGTCATCCAAATAGCTTCTATGGAGGAATGTTCAAGCTTAATGCAAAATTTGATGCAGATTTGTTGCTCTAATGGCTCAGTCATCTTGAATGTGACAGCCACACGTGCTCACTCAATAGCATCTACTGCCCCCACTGACTAGTACAGTGAAGTCATCATTTTTCATGCATGGGCATTCCAGTCCACTCTCCCTGGCTGCCAGATTACATCAAAGCCATGAAAACCTTATTCATCATATTAACAGTGGTTGGACTTTTTCCAGACTGACCTCACATATCCCAGAACATCTCATGTATACCACTATTCAAATATAAACTGTAATTTTTTTTACTCCTGACTTTATCTATCTATCATCTATCATCTATCATGTATCTGTCTATCTAAACTACAGTCTCAATACAGGGATTTTTTTTAAGGAGGTTATTACCTTCATTTTTGTGACCTTTTTCATATATATATATATGCAAGTGGTAATTTCAAATGCTATCGAATGACTAAATGCTTAAAATGTAGCTTTGCCTTACAGTAAAATAATAGTCTGAGCTCTCATGTTCCCACAGCTGTCTCTGAAAGGAGATAGTGACCACCCAGAAGTCTAAAATTAGGGAAAGAGGGACAGAGAGGGGAGGGCTATCAAGGCTGCCACCACTGGAGTGCTGCTGCAGTAACCCTGATAAAAGCAGGAGGAAGTAAGCTGGCCCACGTCCTGAGCCTTGAACCCCTCAGTCAACCAGCAGGACAGGAAAATAGCACTGTAGAATTTATCAGCAAACAGTTTCTCAAGAAGAGTTGAACAGTGTTATGGAAGATGAACTGGTTTCTGTTCTCCAGTGTTTTTAGCAAAAAAAAAAAAAAAAAAGTTTTGCACTCCTGTTTCAGATATAATGACCACACTAAGAAATTAGAATATCTCATGGGGATATGTTTTTGAGACTCTAAGATATGAGTCATTATATCAGAATCTTAAGTAAAAGACAACCTAGTTGTGGAAGACTTTCAGCAAATGGCATTTCATCTCCAAGTCTAGATAATATACCAGTAAAGGACAAGTTCTAGGATTCTTTAGTGTCCTGTTAATGGTGAGTATATTCCCAGAGCAGAGGGACCCAACCATTACACATGGGCCAAAAGAAACTAGCTAGTGATTTTTCTTTCCCTCCTCTGTTTTCTCCTTACCCAATAGCCCTTATTCTCTATTATTGTACATTGCTTTTAAGAAAGGATTTGGTTAATTCCTTTCTCTAAAGAGGCAGAAAGAGAAAATAACAAAAGATTTAATGTTGGTTCCCCCCACCAGGAATATTCTCATTAAGGAACTAAGGAATGAAACTATGTACAGAACTTAAAGTATCAGCCAGCCCAATGGGAAGGAATTTAGAGTAGCAAGGAGAATGTTTTCTGCCTAGTTGCCTCTCTGCTCTTAGCAAGGCAAAGCCCAGTGGGTTCCCATTCACACAGTAGACATACCCCAATGGCTCTTCAGAAATTATACTTATCTATGTTGTATGTCAGGGAAAATGGCTGAGTGGAGGAAGCATCTCCTATGTCTTGTCTGGCACTGCCTGAAGGGTTGGATCTACTGTGACCTTACAGCAGTTACGTTAGTGTCCAAGCTGAAGCCCCTCTTGGTGAGGATGCAGATAGCACACCTGGAAGAGGCCCCAGTTGCTGAGAAAGATGGCTCTCTTTTCTCAGGATGATTTTTATAAAGAAAGCAAAGGGAGATTTGTATTACATGGTTGTAACAGATTATAGTAATACCAAAAAGCATTAAGTATGAAACTGCCTTCCTTCCCTTACCCAGAAAATGCAAGACTCTCTTAAGAGTAAAATTTCCTCCTGTATGCTATGAACTTATTTGTCTTACTCTATATCCTTGTAAAATCATGGACTAATGATGTCAAGGGGAGCTCTCCATAACCACAGAGCAATCTGCACAACTCTTCATTTCTTTGAAAAATCTGCTAATCAAGGACACCTAATCTTTCTAATGATATCAGCATATTGCTCTGTGAAGGGCATTTGGATATTTCAAGTGATAAAATTAAAAGTCACATTGTTTCTGAGGGTTTGCAATAAGTGCCATTAGAGAATATGAATGAACGTTTTTAGAATGGAAAGAGGGAAGTAATTCCAATTGGGGAAGCATATTATATTGATAGTAACTAACTCTCCAGTTAAGCACTAAATGTACACCCATGCTTAATCTTGAGACATAAACATCTGTTTTAAAGGGGAGAATTATACTAGGTGATGGTTCTATGCTTATGTCACCACTGATTACACAATGGACTTTCAGTGCGATATTTACTAACTTTATTTGTCTCATATTTTTCACCTGTAGAATGAGGCTGATGATATTGATGCATCATGTATTTCATAGGAACACTTCAAGTGAGAACACATGCATAGATGCACTAAGCTGTTTTCTGATTAACAGCAGTAAGCAGAAGGTGTTGCTATGTGTTTTGATATTGCCATTATGTCTCGGCAATAGTTGTGTGTTGAAATATATTTCATAAGCATTTTTGGAGGTGAATTTAGGCTTTTTGAAATACTGGCATATTTTTAGTAACTTCAAATGGGAAAGGTTCAAATAAGCTTTATTAGGCTCTGATGTATTCAGACATGTTCAGCATACAAAAAGCAACCTGTGCTCTGAAGGCCAGGCTAAAAGGAGGGATACAAAGTTGAAGTTGACCAGACCTCTGCCCTCATGGCTCTTTCAACCTAATAGGGGAGACAGTTATTTAACCAACATTTTAGCACTGCCAGAGACCTAAGAATGAAAATATTGGATTGGCAAGGACAGAACATAAATTCCAAATGTGACAATTAGAGTAGGAAATTATACCAACAGTAACAACACCAAGGATAATAACAGCTACAATTGTTAGAGTCTTTTATATTCAATACACACTAAAAATATTATCACATGTACTCTCCTCTAAAAATCTATAAAATCATTACTGTTCTTATTTTACAGATGCAGAAACTGAGACTTAGACAAACAAAATGACTTGTGCAAAATGACATGACTAGAATAGGTAGAAGCAAGATATTGAGTTTGGATCCACCTGACATCAAAACCCATGTTCTTTCTACTCTGCCACCATGCATCTCAGTAACAATGCCATCCAACCATTTCTGAATCTTTTGGAGAGACAATTTCCCTGAAATAAGCTATGACTCTATGATACCTCAATGGCCATTCAAAGACCACTGAGGTGGGAAGATAGGAGCCTTGTGCACCAGCAGGTGTGAGGTCCATGTGGAGAACTACTCTCTAGTCTGCTGGGTCTTATATGGAGCTGGCCACCTGACCTAGCACAGGCATCCAATAGAGATTTTTCCTTTTCTTTAGAATGGATTGGGGAGTAGGGAATAACCCCTTCTAGCTATTTTAAAAGGCAAACCAGCTAACACTTATATACACACAAATGGCTTGCATTTCATGCTTTTCCTTTTTAATGTCTTAAGAGACTCTTCTCCAAGAACAAATAGGCAAATTGGAATCTTTACTACATTTTAAATGACTATTTTCTAAGACAAATATTCTGAATAAAAGAGTTTTCCTATATTGGCAGGAAAATGTCAGACATTCCATGCAGCAACGTCTTCATGGATATGTCCCCTAATGCAAGGGACATAAAGGAAAGAATAAACAAATGGGACCTCATCAAATTAAAAAGCTTCTGCAAAGCTAAAGAAAACAGCATTAAAATGAAAAGAGAACCAACTATATGGGAAAACATATTTGCCAATGACACCTCACACAAGGGCTTTATCTCCAAAATATAAAAAGAACTCACATGACTCCACTCCAGGAAGACAAAAAAAAAAATTATAAAGTGGGCAAAAGACAAACAGACACTTCCCCAAGGAGGACATACAGAGGATCCAGAGACACATGAAAAGATGCTCATTATCACTAGCTATCAGAGAGATGCAAATTAAAACCACAATGAGATACCAGTTCACACCTGTTAGAATGGCCATCATAAACAAATCAACAGACAAGTGCTGGAGAGGTTGTGGAGAAAAGGGGACCCTAGTGCACTGTTAGTGGGATTGCAGACTGGTGTAGCCACTATGGAAAACAGTATGGAATTTCCTCAGAAGACTAAAAATAGAACTGCCTTTTGACCCAGCAATTCCACTGCTGGGATTATACCCTAAGAGCTCTGAAACACCAATCCAAAAGAACCTATGCACCCCACTGTTCATAGCAGCACAATTTATAATAGCCAAGTGCTGCAAGCAACCTAGTGCCCATCAACAAATGAATGGATCAAAAACCTATGGTACATTTACACAATGGAATACTATGAAGCAGAGAGAAAGGAGATCCTACCCTTTCTAACAGCATGGATGGAACTGGAGAGCATTATGCTAAGTGAAATAAGCCAGGCATTGAGGGACAAATACCATACGATCTCACCTTTAACTGGAACATAATCAACAAAGGAAAAAAGCAAACAAAATATAACCAGAGTCACTGAAATTAAGAACAATCTAATAATAGCCAGAGGGGAGGGGACAATGGGGGGATGGATTTTCAGGGACTACTATAAAGGACACATGGACAAAACGAAGGGGGAGGGTAGAAGCAAGGGAGGGAGGTGGGTTTGGAGGGGGTGGGGGGTAAGGGTGGGGAGAAAATACATACAACTGTAATTGAACAACAATAAAATAATTTAAATTAAAAAAAAGATTTTTCCTGATTACTAAGTTTATTGTATGAAAATTCTTACAAAGATATAAAAATCACCTAACCATCTAGCTATGATTGGAAATCAATTGCTCTTTTTTTAAATAGTAAAAATTACATGATGGTGGAAGGGGTGTGGAAATACGCTGTATTTATAGTATGCAAAGTGAACTGAAATCTGACATGATAAGTTTCATCCTTAGGTGAAAAAACTTAAAGAACAATATATTCTAACCATGTTATTCTTATCTTAGAATCTGATAGCAAGAAAAACTTCTGCTCAATGGAATGACATTTTAGACACATTAACATAAATTAAACAAGAAGTTGTGTTTAAAGTATGATTTTTCTGTGATCAGCACGAAGGCTAACATCTGAGGTATCTGGATAGCACATGTTTGTTTGTTGAAACCCCCAAGTAGAAAAGAAATTTTTGTTCTGTCCAGCGTGGTCACTAGTATAAATTCTTATCTGAAGCTATGGTCACCAGGATAGTTCCAAGATGGCTGCTTGGGTTGCAAAGAAAGATAAATGATTCCGTGTTACTACTTTGTAAAGTTCTACTTTAGCTCTTGTAATGGAATCCGAGTAGTGCCAACCATCTTTTACTAGTTAGTCCCATGGGATTTTTATTGTTGTTTTGAACAAGATCTATTTTTGTTTAATTCTATGGGAACCACACATTCTTTGTACTTTTGCCAGAAATTTATTTTCCAATGAATATTACTCAATTCTAAATAAGTACTTTCTGCATTTTTATGCTGGGACATAGTAGGGTGAGTTCAATTTATGGGGAATACCATTTAAAGTTATATAATATAGTCTAGACTTTTTTGTAACTCTGATATTCTGGTAACTAAAAGTAAGTTTGGGTTTTGTTTATTGTTGTTCAAAGTGATTGGTTTTCAACAAAAACATCTTTAAAAAAAAAGTAATTAGGAGCTGATTTGTAACAACTGTTAACCTAAAATGAAGGAGTTGAAATGAGAGTCAAGATACGTTTATTTAGAATCAAAGAATTGCAATTCAGGGAGCATAGATTCAGGCAGAAACCCAAGCAGTATCCCAATGACAGGGTAGAAGCAAAGGTTTTATGAGAAAAGGAAAGGAATAACTAACACAAACACAAGAGTGTTTCTGTAGATGTCGGTCAGCTGAGCTACTCTTGGCTGTGCATGATTGGTTACTAATTCTGCCTTCAGATTCTAATCATCAGTCTTTGGGGGCAAGATGTCCACTGTCCTGCTGGCTTTACAAACAGTTGTAAAATAATGTTGGTTTGACCCAGGCCAAGGTCTGGCTTAGTCCAAAGTTTCAAGGAGCAAGATGTGTGAGGCAGTTCCTCTGGAATGACAACTTTGACCCCATTTGAAATAGCTCATTTACATAGTTTTTGGCACAAGTGCTCAATGCACTTATTTGTGCACAGGGGTAAACATCATGTTAGTTATAATAACCAGAAAATTAACGCCACATATCCTTTTACAACAGAAAAAAGGGAAACATTTTCTTCTCTAATTTTTAGTGAATGACATATATGGAAATCTTGAGCTAGTTCTCAGAGGCGGAAGACCTCTTGTTCTATTGCACTACATCAGAATGTGTTTCTTTGACCTGAGAAAAGCAGAATGTTTTCACTTGCAACAAAACTCAATTCCCAGGACCTGGCTAGGTAGCTCAGTTGGTCAGAGCATTGTCCTAATATGCCAAGGTTATGAGTCCAATCCCTGGTCAGGGCACATACAAAAATCAACCAATGAATGCATAAATAAGTGGAATAACAAACTGATCTCTCTCCCCTGCCTCTCTCATACCAATTAAAAACCTGCCTCTCTCATACCAATTAAAAAATATATTTAAACCTTAACTCCCAGGTTTAGAAGAAAAAGAGGCAATCTTATTACAAACAGGAACTTGAAGTGTCTCAGATCCTGAATGATCCATAGATGTTATATTCTATTCAATGAAATCTTTGAGCAAAACTGTCTAAGCAAAATATATAGAAAAATGATGAATCCTTTACTAAAGCTTTAAAAAATAATAAAATTACAAAGCTCCTACAAAGACTGTTTTCAGAGCACCAAGAAGAAAACTGAGGGGAGTTTTAGTAAATGTCCTTTATTGTCTTGTCAAAAAAAAGGAAATACAGCAGGGATTTTTTGTTTGTTTTTTCAGTTGGTTGGTTCATTTAGTTTGGTTGGTTTTTTACTGTAGAGACATAAACAATTGGAAGACTGTATGACTTAAACTAGTAATGAAAGTATTTGCCTAAATATCTAAGGCATGAAAATAAAATTCCATGATTTGTTTTGGCAGAGATGCCAAAGATTTTTAAAGTGTGCTTCTTTATATAGAGAAAATAATAAAGAATAAAATTTAAATGGCCCATAATCCCATTTTCTAGATAATTCTGTGATATTTTTAAAAACTTAAAAATAATATGAGCACATTTTTAAAAAATTCAAATAGTATTGAGAGGTGTTTCTGCTGTCTCCCACCCCTTTCTAACCACCTGCCTATTTTCCCAAAGGAACAATTGGTAACAATTACTTGTTTACCCTTCCAGAAAAGGGAATATATCCGCAGACACACATATACATATATGTGTGTACACATATATGCATGTATACATACATATTTGTGTACAAATATATGTATAAAATTAAGATTTTTTCACAAAAGTGTTATGCCATTGCATTATACCTTGAATTTTTTTTATTAATTGTTGTTCAGTTACAGTTGTCCTTATTTTTCCCCCATTACTCTCCCCCACTCTCCCCTCCCCCATCTTCCACATTCAATCCTCCCCCCACCCCATTGTCTTTGTCCATGTGTCCTTTATACATGTTCCTCGACTCTTCCTCTTCTTTCCTCCATTGTCCCCCTCCCCCTTCCCCTCTGGTTACTGTCAGTTTGTTCTTTATTTCCATGTTTCTGTTTCTACTTTGGTCTCATGCTTGTTTTGTTGATTAGGTTACACTTATAGCTGAGATCATATGGTATTTGTCTTTCACCACCTGGCTTAGTTCACTTAGCATAATGCTCTCCAGTTCCATCCATGCTGTTGCAAATGGTAGGAGCTCCTTTTGTCTTTCTGCTGCATAGTATTCCATCGTGTAAATGTACCATAGTTTTTTGATCCATTCATTTACTGATGGGCATTTAGGCTGTTTCCAGCATTTGGCTACTGTAAATAATGCTGCTGTGAACATTGGGGTGCATAGGTTCTTTTGGATTGGTGTTTCAGGAGTCTTAGGGTATAATCCCAGCATTGGAATTGCCAGGTCGAAAGGCCATTCCATTTTTAGTTTTTTGAGGAGATTCCGTACAGTTTTTCACAGTGGCTGCACCAGTCTGCAATCCCACCAACAGTGCACTAGGGTCCCCTTTTCTCCACATCCTCTCCAGCACTTGTTGTCTGTTGATTTGTTTATGATGGCCATTCTGACTGGTGTGAGATGGTATCTTATTGTGGTTTTAATTTGCATCTCTCTGATGGCTAGTGATGCTGAGCATTCTTTCATATGTCTCTGGCCCCTCTGTATGTCCTCCTTGGAGAGGTGTCTGTTCAGGTCCTTTGCCCATGTTTTAAATTGGATTGTTTGTCTTCCTGGTGTGGAGTGGTGATGTGAGTTCATTATATATCTTGGATATCAAACCCTTGTCCAAGGTATGATTGGCAAATATATTTTCCCATACAGATATTTCCCTTTTGATTTTGCTGATGTTTTCCTTAGCTGTGCAGAAGCTTTTCAATTTGATGTAGTCCCATTTCTTTATTCTTTCCTTTATGTTCCTTGCTCTAGGGGACATGTCGCGGTGAAAATATTGCTGCGTGGAATATCTGAGATTTTCCTGTCTATGTACTTCTCTAGGACACTAATAATGTATTTCAGATGTCCCCATATCAGCACACACAGAGATATCACATTATTTTTAATGGTTGTATAATAGTTTGTTATAAAGTGTACTGTATTAACCAGTCTCCCATTGATTCACATTTCAGTTGTTTCTAGCTTTTGAAACTATATCTGTAAAGATGTAGCAGTTTAATAGTTAATGAAAGAATGTCTGCATATTTTGTTGGATATTGTGTAATTTATTAAATTGATTTTCTTTTCCACCAACATTTGAGAGTTACGATTTCTCTAGCACTGGTATTATAAAAGTTTTAAATGTTCACTAAAGAGAAACTTAGTTTATAAAATTCCACTGTTATTTTTTCTTAAATGGATGAATAATTTACCAAAAGAAAAACCAGAATGTACTTATATGTGTTGTCCTAGACCAGTGATATATGGATCCATAAAAGAGAAAGAAAATATTTTGATCTAAGACTAAATTGGCAAATATACTTAACACCAAGTAAAACTTTGTAGGCCAATTAATTATAGGAAACTTATTAAAGAATAGATTAAACTGGTAACTCTCATGTTCAAAAGATATGCGGCTAGGGGAGGGGAGAATGGGAAAGTTGTTTAATAGGTAGAGTTTCAGTTTTGTACTGTGAAAAGAATTCTGGAGACTGGTTGCACAATGTAGATGTACTTAGCACTACGGAACTGTAAACTTATAAATGGTTAAGATGGTAGATACATTTTATGTTATCACAATTTTTAAAATATATTGTACAAAATTATGCATCTATGGAAAAAGAAGAATTTACCTAAAATATAATTTTAAGTGAGTAGGGAAGAGCCTTTACCAGAAATTGTCAGACACCTTCAGGAGCCAGTTAATATCATTATACAATCAGATAAGATCCAAAATGCAAATATCCCTGGTAAGAAACTCAAATTTAATCTAAGGCACAAATGGCTGATATCGGCAGCAGTAATTGCCCCTATTCTGCTATGGAACAAGTTGTGTGTCACGCCTGTGACTACTAGGACATTTCTAATGATCAGATTTGGTGCTTAGAGTTGACCACAGTGAAGAGGAAGACCACACTGAGGACCAAGAGGCTCAGGTCATTCTCCGACATTTGCCATTGTTTAAAAGCACTCTATAATAACTTTATTTATCATTCCACATAGCCCTTGTCAGAAAAACCGAAGTGAAAGGAAGAGTGCAGTCTCCAGAACCCAAAGAAAAAAACTTGTGTTCACAATGACTTTGAGGCTCAAGTCCTGATTACCAGAGCAGACAAATCACTATTATAAAAATATCCTGGAAAGGTAACTCACAGTGAATACTAAGGAATTATTTAATTAAAATGTTTCACAAACTTAATATACCCAATTTCCCAACTATTCGGTGGAAGTTGGCCAGTTTGCTTGTTGGCATCCGTATGCTATATCTTAGCGCGGAGCCGAGGTTCTCAACCTTGGCTGTACATTGGAATCACATGGGGAGCTTTAACAATTCTGATGCCTTTAGATCATCCCAGACCAATTAATTAGAATCTCTAAGGAGTGTTTCCAGGTGATTCCAACATACAGCGAAGGTTGGAAAGCACCAGCACAAAGATTCTCATCTTTAGTGTTCATAATCCTTGGGGGTGGTTCCCCGTCCTCCAACAGAAATTTGCTTTAGTAGGTTTGGGATCTTCCCAAGGTCTACGTTTCTAACAGGCATTGCAGTGATGATGATCGATGCCTGTGGCCTCTGGTGCACAATTTGAGAAATGCTTCGATAGTGTCTGAAATTTCTGATTTTTCACCCTGATCTCTAGTCACTTATCTCTCTTGCTTCTCCATAAACATAATCTCCTGGGCTTTGTTAATAAAGCTCTGTACCCCAAGCTAACCATTTTTATTGTTTGCCCCTGGAACGTAGCCAAGGCCTTCAGATATCACTTGCAATGAGGGGCTCCAAAATGGCCACATAATCCAATGAAGTCCTGGCAAGGTTGAACAGAGTAGAAAGGTTACGTCAGGGTTTCTCCATGCCGTGATTTTTTTTGCCAATAACTCCTGGAGTCATACTTTAAAAAATAACAGTGCTATATTCAACACTATCACCAACATCAAAATATATCATTAGGGTTGTTCTGCTGAGTGATTGTGAACCTGGGAATATTTTTAAGTGTACACAAAATTAATCTTCTAAGGTATGTATTTGTATTTTTGCTTTTGAAGTTCTGTCCTTACTAAATTTTGCTGTGATTATTTTTGACTGCTGCTCAACTAATTACCTTAACATCATTGGTAAGTGATGGCCACATTGTTTTTCTTTCTATTTTTTAATCTTCACCCAAGAATATGTTCATTGATTTTTAGAAAGAGAGGCAAGAAGATAGAGAGAGAAAAAGAAACACCAATTAGTTGCCTCCCATATTCACCCTGACAGGGGATTAAACCCACTATCTAGGTGCATGCCCTGACTGGGAATTGGACTCACAATGTTTTGGTGTATGGGATGGGACAGCTTTCCAATCAACTGAGTCATTTGGCCAGGGTGTGATGGCCATATTTCTGTTCCATGGTTCAAATTGTTGAGAGAAATATGAAATACTGATGGCCAGGACAGTTCTCATGCATTCGCACTTTATTTCCTCCAGCCTTATCTGCCTACTGTATATGTACTCTATATGCCTATTTGAATAATCGTAGCCCCAAATGGGGTTGTCGGAGTCAACATTGTGGAGTGAAAAGGAGAAGGGCTTTGGGACGAGATGAACCTAGTTCAGATTCCCAGCTCTACTTCTTAATAGCTGTGTGATCTTAGGCAATAATTTAATCTTGTAGATCCCCATTTTATTTCTTCTGAAAATGTGCAGCTATAATATCTGCCTCAGAGGGATATTTTGGCAATGATTAAAGGAAATGCAAAAGTATTTAACATATTGGCTGATACATAGTAAAGTGCTCAATAAATAGGTCTTTTTTTACTTTCATGCACTACATAGTAGGTAATATGAACAGTTGAGAATATAAATATATATATTCTTCTAACTCAATCTGCTTAAAAAATTATGGGAAAGGAAAAATAATTCCAATTGGTGTTGACTAACCCTCAGAAGGTCACTCAAGCAAGGGTGAATGGCTTAACTTCAGCATCAGGCGATGTTAGGCGGGGGCACTCTGGGTACTGGGTGGGAGCCAGGCCGGAAGACTTCAGGCCAAGACCAAGAATGAGGCACAGGGGGAAGCCAAGGAGATCAACCTGAGCCAAGGAGAGTCAGAGGCCAGTGCTCAAAGGCAGCAAGTGTCAACACTGAGCAATAGCCATCCCTCAGAGAACCTGGAAAAAGCTTAGAGGAGGCAAAGGGTCGGTATTAAGGAAGAGATCAAGCACCCAAGAGTGTGCATTAGGAGAGATGGTAAAGCTTGGGCAATGAGGGACTCCAGTGCAGCAAGATTCCAGGCAGAGGTCATCTGTGAGACTGGTTATAATCTTTAGAATCACTTTTATCTTTTTATGTTATCCTTGCTAAACTATTCTATCCTTTATCATAGCCTCTACTCCAGGTAGTATTTTTTGATGCGTATAAATGAAATCTTATATAATTAGACATTATATTAGGAAGAATAGGCTAAATAACAAAACTCCCAAATCTCCATGGCTTAACACAATAAAGTTTATTTTAAGCTGCTATCACAGTCCACTACAAGTTTGTGGGAATGCTTAAGGAGGAGATTCTGCTTCATGCAATTATTCAGGGACCCAGTTTCCTTTCACCTGCTCTGCCATCCCCCAACAAGGGTTCTTTATTTCTTTTCTTTTTTTTTCTCATTTTTTGTCATGAATTCTTTGGAAGTTTAATGGATTTTATTTCAGCATAAGTTATTTAATTGTGTCAAACAAAATACACAGTATTACAAAGGAAACCAACTAAATCAAAATACTGTTATCAAAATAGTGAAAATAAAAACTGTGATAAGAAAAATAAATGTGTTTCCTTATTAAAGTGCAATATTATTCACATAGAATATCATCATGCTGGAGGACTTCCAAGGAGTCACTGAGTGCTGACTGCTAAACCTGAGTCAGGGCCAGCAAACAGTCAGTGTTTATCACATGCTTATTTCCATTGTTCTGGTTATCTATTGCTGTTTAACAAACTACCCCCAAAACTTGGTGGCTTAAAACAGACCTTTATTTTGGTCCTGAATTTGTGGGCCGAGATTTTGGGGAGGCCTTTGCTGGGCCATTTGTCTAGGATCTACATGGCATCCCTAGGGCATCTGAGATTAGGAGGCCCACAGTCACGTTTGGCACCTCAATGCTCCTTGGCCCCAATTTCCATATGGCTTGGCTTCCCACAGCACGGTGGTCTCAGGGTAACCTACTTCTTAGATGGCAGCTGGCTTCCAAGAATAAGGGTTCCAAGAGACAGAAGTGGAAGCCAAGGGTACAAATATGGGGATTTTTCTAACTTAATCTGGTCTACAAAATTATGAGAAAGAGAAAATAATTCAAGCTATTGTTTTACTGACCCTCAGAAGGTCACTTAACCAAGGGTAACTAGGTTAACTCTAGTACTGAGCAATGTTGAATGGGGCCACAGCATTATTTCTGCCATAGTCTGCTGAAAAAAGTAGGCATAGAGTTCACCTAGATTCAAGGGCAAAAGGGCAGAGAACTTGCCTCTCAATGGGAGCAATACCAACAAAATTGTGTCCACCTTTAATCTGCTATATATATATACCATGCCCCTTCATTAAGATATATCCCGGAGCTGAACATATCTTTTGTCATCACATGCAATTAGCCAGCTCTTAGCAACATGGCCACACTTAAATGTGTGTGTGGGCGGGGGGCAAAATTTTGCAATCTTTATACTAAGTATCTATGTGAATATCTACCAATCAGGCTTCTATTATATATATATAATCTCATTTAATGTTTAGTAACACTGTGAAGTAGGTGCCACTGTCCCCACTTCACTGGTGAGGAGATGAACCCTCAGAGAAGTTAAGTACTTTGAATAATAGAGAGTATCTGGAGAAAATTTATAGGAAAGTTACAAGAGCAGGGAAAATAGACATTTATCTTGATAGGGTCAGAAGAATGAGTGTGATTGGACTTAAAAGAAGACTCATGCACAGCGAGCAAGTGTATTTATTATTATATGGGTTCCCAAAGTAACTGTGACTAAAACCATGTAGAAATGTATTTTTCTCTCATGTTATAGTCAAGGAGTAGATGATTCCAGAGATGGAATGGAGGTTTTGCTCCATGAATCACTCAGGGATCCAAAATTCCTTCCATTTTATTGTTCTCTGATACTTATGATACTGCCTTTATCTACATGGTCCTATATGACATGCCATCATATCCATATCCACATTACAAGCAGTGGGATAGAAAGTGGGGGAGTGGTGGTCATGCCCCTTCATTAAGACATATCCCAGAGCTGAACATATCTTTTGTCATCACATGCAATCAGCCAGCTCTTAGCAACATGGCCACACTTAAATGTGTGTGTGTGCGAGGGCAAAATTATGCAATCTTTATACTAAGTATCTATGTGAATATCTACCAATCAGGGCTTCTATTACCATAGAAGATGAAGAGAAAGGATATTGGAGGACAACAAATATTGAACCAATCTCTGCTTCAACAAATGGCAGGTTATAACTTTAGCATATGGGATAGATGAGAATATAATAGAATTTTCTGTGAGGGTTGCTGAACACAGTTACTTAGAAGGTGAGAAATCCCTCCAGATACCTTAAAATGGGACAATTCTTCATTTGTAATGATAGGTTGAGAAAAGGCACAACTTATGCTGTCTCAGTCTTACTGTCTATATTCAGAACTGACAAAGGGTAAAAGACAGGACTAAGTGAAAGTTTAATGGTCTTCTTCAGGGCAGATTGCTACAGCCGTAATTGTGTGCTTGGCAGAATGTAGTGTGCCTTTCCAGTGCTCCACTGGGACTTGGTAGAAAATGTAATGACCCCTAAGGAGGTCAGAGAAGGCTTGGGGCTAGGACTAGGGGAGATAGAGAAGATACAAAGAGAAATTTACAGATGAAAAATACAAGAGCAAACTGGGTACAAGTTCAAACTTGTAGAAATAGCATGGAGAGCTAGAGAGCGCATGTATATCTGAATTATCTTGCAACATACTACTCGGGATAGAGAGCAATAGGGTTCTCGGCCACTGGTGGCAAGGGCAGAAGGCAGTGTCCAGAGAATGACAACTGCGTTAGAACCTCTCAGGGCCACTGCTGCCCAGTTCACAGGCTCCTGGGCTACCCCTTCTGAGCTGTAATTTCTTTTCTTTTTTTAAAAGATATTTTGTTGATTTTGCTATTACAGTAGTCCCATTTGTTTCCCACCTCTGTATTCCCTCCAGCCTGCATCCCTCTCCCACCAGCATTCCCCCACCCTTAATTCATGTCCATGGGTTGTACATGTAAGTTCTTTGGCTTCTCCATTTCCTATACTATTCTTAACCTTCCCCTGTCTATTTTGTACTTACCATTTATGCTCCTTATTTCCTGTACCTTTCCCCCATTCCCCACCTCCCTCTCCCCACTGATAACCCTCCATGAGATCTCCATTTCTGTGATTCTGTTCCTGTTCTAGTTATTTGCTTGATTCGTGTTTCTTTTGTTTTTGTTATTGTTTTTTAGGTTCAGCTGTTGATAGTTGTGAGTTTGTTTTCATTTTACTGTTCATATTTTAGATCTTCTTCTCTTTCTTAGATAAGTCCCTTTAACATTTCATATAATAAGGGCTTGTTGATGATGAACTCCTTTAACTTGACCCTATCTGACAAGCACTTTATCTGCCCTTCCATTCTAAAGGATAGCTTTACTGGATAGAGGAATCTTGGATGTAGGTCCTTGCCTTTCATGACTTTGAATACTTCTTTCCAGCCCCTTCTTGCCTGCAAGGTCTCTTTTGAGAAATCAGCTGATTGCCTTATAGGAACTCCTTTGTAGGTAACTGTCTCCTTTTCTCTTGCTGGTTTTAAGATGCTCTCTTTATCTTTCATCTTGAGTAATGTGATTATGATGTGCTTTGGTGTTTGCTTACTTGGGTCCAACGTCTTTGAGACTCTCTGAGCTTCCTGGACTTCCTGGAAGTCTGTTTCCTTTGCCAGATTGTGGAAGTTCTCCTTCATTATTTGTTCAAATAAATTTACCATTCATTGCTCTTCCTCTTCTCCTTCTGGCAGCCCTATGATTTATATGTGGGAATATTTAAAGTTGCCCCAAATGTTCCTAAGTCTCTCTGCAGTTTTTTGAATTCCTGTTTCCTCATTCTGTTCTGGTTGGATGTTTATTCCTTCCTTCTATTCCAAACCATTTATTTGAATCCCAGTTTCCTTCCCATCATTGTTGGTTCCCTGTAAATTTTCCTTTATTTCACTTTGCATAGCCTTCACTTCTTTCTCTGTTTTGCGACCATACTCAACCATTTCTGTGAGCATCCTGATTACCACATTTTTTAACTGTGCATCTGATAGGTTGGCTATCTCTTCATAGCTTAGTTGTACTTTTTCTGGAGTTTTGATCTGTTCTTTCATTTGGGCCATATTTCCCTGTCTCAGTGCAACTATTACATCATAAGGGGCAGAGCCTTAGGTATCTACCAGGGTGGGACAATCCATGTTGCTGCATTGTGGCACTGTATGTGGGGGAGGGATCCAAGAGGGAACAATGCCATTTGCTTGGCTCTCCGATGGCTTTCTGTCACTTTCCCCACCACCCACAAGCAAATTGGGCCCTTCTGGTGCTGATTCCTGGGTGGATGGGTTTGTGTACCTTCTAGGAGCCTATGGGTCCCTCCAGGAACTCTCCTGTGAGGCTGGGAGTTTCTCCCTCTGCCACTGCAACCCCCATAGGATTTTGCAGCAAGAGTTTTGAGGCTTTATTTCCCTGCTCTGGAACTCTGGGTTTCATAGTTTATTTTACTCCCCAGTTGTTCTCCTGGTTTATCCCCATGCAAATGTAGGACCACCATATCCACCAGCCTCTGCCTCACCCACCCAGGTATTCCAGCCACCACCTTGCCACAAGTCCCCTCTGCCCCGGCTGCCTGTCTCTGCCTCTCCTACCAGCTTGGGTGAATATTTCTTCTTTAACTTACTGGTTGTTGGACTTCCATACAGTTTGTTTTTTTGGCAGTTCTGGTTATTTTTTGCTTTTAAATTTTTTGTCCTTCTTTTGGTTGTGGGAGGAGGCAAAATGTATATACCCATGGCTCCATTTTGGCCAGAAGTCTGAGCTGTACTTTCCGATGCAGTCTTCAAGAAACTGATTTCCTACGAGGAGAGTAATGCTTAGCCCATCTTCACTACTGTAAATGTTTCCAGAGTTTTTTTTAAAATAGATATTCTCTTTTCTCTTGTGTTTGGTTTAATATGAAGATATACATGTCACCCAAGTTACCTATGTGTATCATAGAGAATTTTGGTTAACTATCCTTCTACCCCCCTTTTTTAAATTATGTGAATTTATTGAAAAACATTCCTGGACTATAATGTAATAAAAAATACATTCCTGGCCCTGACTGAGTTTGGTTAGAGCACTGTCTTGATATGTCAAGGTTCCAGGTTCAATCCCCGTTCAGGGCACATATAAAAATCAACCAATAATGCATAAATAAGTGGAACAACAAAATCTCTCTCTCTCTCAAATGAATTTTAAATAATTAAATATACATTCCTGGACTGCTATTAATAATAGAGGAAAGTTTCTAATAATTATTATAGAATTCATAGTAACCAATATTGCTTTATTGATGTAGTATTTTACATGTATGTATACCTTTTAATTGACATGTAATTAACTTAGAACATTGTATTAGTTTCAGGTATGCAACATAATGATTGATATTTGTGAAATGATCACTACCATAAGTCTGGTTAATATCCATCACCATACATAGTTACGGAATTTTTTTTATTATGATACGAACTTTTAAAATATACTCAGCTCTCAAATATACAATACAGTATTATTATCTATAGTTGCTATGCTATACAATACATCCCCATGATTTATTTATTTTTAACAGGAAGTTTGTATCTTTTGACCCCATTCACTTCTGGCAACCACCAGTATGTTCTCCGTATCTATGAATTTGTTACCTTTTTTTATGTTCTACATGTAAATGAGATCATATGGTATTTGTCTTTATCTTTCTGACTTATTTCACTTCAAATAACACCCTCAGGGTCCATCCAAGTTGTTGCAAATGGCAAAATTTTCTTTCTATGGGTAAATAATATTCCATTATATGTATGTACCTCATTTTCTTAATCCATTCATCTTTCTCTCTCAAAATTTTTTAAAAAATATATTTTATTGATTATGCTATTACAGTTGTCCCATTACCCCCCTTCATTCCCCTCCATCTTGCACACCCACTCCCACCCACATTCCCCCACTTTAGTTCATGTCCATGTGTCATGAGTTCTTTAGCTTCTACATTTCCCATACTATTCTTGCCCTCCCCCTGTCTATTTTCTAC
>PVIA01013908.1:0-29533 GCA_004024845.1 Tonatia bakeri
TTCTTTTTAAATAATATCATGTAAATATTCCTGGTCTGGCACCTCAGTCATGCTGTAGCCTGAGAGATAAACAAAATTTTTCTTTTCAGAGCCATCACTAAAACAGATGCTTAACTATAGATACAATTTCAAAAACTGTAGGCACCCCTGGGGCCATCTGGTCTAAGGACCCAATGTAGAAGCTCATTTGCCTCAGAGACAAATGGGCTCTGCGTCAACAACATCAGGGGATGGGACAGCAGGGAGTCTTTTTATGAAGTCTTGACTTTGGAACCTGAATGTTTGGGCTTCCCTCCAGTTTCTTCAGGCACCAACTCTGTGCCTTTGGGAAAATTATTTGACCTCTCTGGGGCTCCGTTTCCTTATTAATGAAAATCATTTTTTTATTCATGCAGAAAAACTTAATTGAACATTTACCTTGTCTGATACTATTCCAAACTCTGAGGATGCATCAGAAAAAACACGAAGCCCCTGCTCTCATGGCACTTATACTGCAATGGTGGTATTGTAGGCAGTTAGATAGGCCTGAGCAGAACAAGAAAGATGGAGAGCCTTGGTTGCCCAGCAACAGGCAAAACTAAGAAAACAAGGACCTTGCCCCCCGGGGTGACTTTTCCTCTTCTAGCATATCCCTGATCATGAGGTTTAGACCCCTTGACCTTTCATATGGCAGGTCATACAGCTCAAACCCTCCCCCTGAATTTTTCTCCTCTTGGCATGTCACTAGTCATGTGGGTTAGACCTTCTTAGAGGGGAAACAAACAAGGGGGGCAAAAAATAGCCCTTAACATTAACCCCTAGAGATAACTCTAGGCCTCAATTGTGTATTAGCTCCAGTCCCAGCAAATCAGAAAAACCAGAGAAGAAATGCCATGGCTGACATCAGGACCAAGCTACACTGACTAATGACCCCCTGCCCCAGTGCTGACCAATCAGTACAGACCATGACCTTGAAAGGACACACCTGGAAAGCCGATGATAATCTATTAGAATTGTCCTTTGAAACCTCCTGATAAATACACTCAAGACAGAGGACACAGCACAGCTCAGCCATGCCTTTCCCCATCTTCTTCCCCAGATGAATTTTCCTTGCTTCACTCTTTCTCCTAAGATCCAAGGGCCCTTATTTTGCCTTTGTAACTTGTTTCCTAAGCCTATTTCTTGTACAGCTCACTTGTTCTACCTCTAAGACTTTCTTGTACTTTGAGTCTTGGCTTTGAATTATTTCTTAGCCAGAACTCAAGTACCAAGGTTGCTGAACCAAGATCCAGTCTAACTTCACTGGTCTAACACCTGGTGCTATTTGTGCTGCCAATAGTAGAAGAGACAATAAGCACATAAAGTATATCAGATAGTGATACAAGCTATGGAGAGACACAATAGGTAAGGCAGACTGTGAGGATTATAGGAAAAGGGGGTATGCTCTTTTGCATTGGGTAGTCAGAAAAAGTCTCTAACATAAGAGGCCAGAGAAGCTTGGAGAAGAAAATATCCTAGGCAGAGAGAGCAGCAACTGTAACAACCCTGAGGCAGAAGGATTGAGGACCAGCAAGAAATCTGGCCAAGGAAAGTAGAAAATCCTGTTAAATAAATGGGGTGGAACAGATCTTGTGCGAATTTGTAGGTGATTTTAAAAAGTTTGAAAATAGTTCTGGAATGATAACAGTAAATGAAGCTAGATGAAGTTATTGTTTTTTTTTTTAGGTCAGAAATGATTGAGCCTAGCTGGTGTGGCTTGGGTGCTTGGAGCATTGTCTAATAAACTAAAAGGTCCTGGTTTGATTCCCAGTCAGGGCTCATGCCTAGGTTGTGGGCTTTGTCCCTAGTTGGGGCATGTACTGTAAGAGACAACCAGTTGGTGTTTCTCTCACATTGATGTCTCTCTATATTTCTCTCTCTCTCCTTTCCTCTCCTTCTAGAATCAATAGATATATCATCAGGTGAGGATTTTTAAAAAGTTAGAAGTGAAAAAAATAAAAAGAAAAAATGGTTGAATATCAGAAATTTTACATGGTCAACCTAATACATACAAACATGCAGTATTGTCAATTTGCTATCACCACTTAAAAACACAGGCTTTTCTATTATTTTGCAGCATTAATTGGAAGAAATTTCTTCTATTGAGTATGAATCTGTTTCCTTGCAATTTTCACCCAATGGCTATCGTTCTGCCCTCAGGGCAATGCTTTCTAAATAGTGAGGGGAGGGGCCTTCCCAAAAAGGCACTTTTGGTATTGAAACATGGTCAACAGGATATCATATCTCTTCTGAAACTCCCCTTTTCTATGTGAAATACATCTGATTCTTCAAACTATTTGTTTTATCATATGGTTTCCTGATTAATCCTCATCTTGCTCACTCTACTTTCTGAGTGAGTTTTAAACAAATAGTAGGATATGGCAACATTTCCCACTATGCCTCACTAGTCTGAGGGAGAATTCCCCACCTCAACTCACTAAGGTTCTGTCAACCAATAGTCATTGTAACAGGAACCTTGATTTGGGATGCAGTGAAGAAGGAAACTGTTCACTTCAGTTATGATATAGCTCAACTATAAGAGGGTCCTGGAGACAGGGGCCTCTCAGGCTAGACATCTATGCTGTACTGCTCAATGATCTTCTCTGGTTCGCTCTGCTCTACTCTCTACAGGTCGGCTATGTACTGTGCTGGACTGCTCTGCTGTGCTCTGGTCTTCTCTGTTCTTTGCTGGTCTGCTCTTATATGCACTGGTCTGTTCCACTCTGTCCTTTGAGACATTGTTAGTATTTCAGCTCAGCTTTCAATGCAAAGCAAGAGGGGAGCTGGCTTAAACAGACAGAAAACCCACCCCTGATTGTTCCGTCCTCATGCAAATAGGAACTCCCAATCTTTGCAGTTTGATTGATCCAAAAGACACTTCCCTGATTGGTAAAAATGGAGCTGCTCTGATTGGTTGGTGAGGAAGCTAATGGGATTATTTGTACAACTCCAGATGGATGAGGAAAGCCTCAGTTCTACTGGTTGAAATAGAATTCCAGGAACTCCTTTATAAGGTCTGGCTGAGATGGCAGAAACATAGTGCAGGCAGACAGTTTAGTGCAGAGACAGGCAGTTCAGTGTAGGCTTCTTTGTGAAGTGCAGTTTGCTTGAGAGGTCACTGTGTAGAAATGGCTGCTAGGCTCTGGGGGGTTTTTGTATGTTCGTATTTCTGTTTTCTTTTTTTTTTTTTTTGGGGGGGGGAGCCCAGTTAAGCCACCAGGATCCCTTTTTAGTAGGCATCTTCTTTCTCAGGGTCCACAGTTCTCTGTGCTTCTTTGTGTCCTATTCTTCAAAAAATAGAGACATCCTCTTCTGACTCTTTCCCAGGAGGGCGTGGTGGCCCTTTAACCTCCCAATGGCCTTGAGAGCTACCCCCTCCACTGTAGTGGGAGGGAGTGCCAGATTTTTAGGTGTAAATCCCTAGGAGATAGAATAAGAGGGGGTCCCAGGTCTAGCAGCTTGGCTATGGTCATGCTGGTATTACAGGAGAAATTCCCAGAAAGTTGGTTCTTCTTGCCAATGCCATAAAGGATTATAAATCAGCAAGTTTATTAGCATGCAAGAAGGGTATATTCATGGAAGAGAACAGAGCTACTTAAGGTGGAGGTGGGGGAGTGAAAGGCATAGGTTCAGGGCAAAGCAGGGTATGGGTGGTAAGAGTAGGGGCAGCCAAAGGCTGGGTGACAAGTGCAGGGGTGGCAAGAGCCAGGGTGGTAAGCATACATGGCCAGATGCTTGGTGGGCTGAGAGCCAAGAGTCCTTTGTTGTAAGGACTTATATAGTTGGTTGGATGGGGTGAAAAAGTTACACACTGATTGACAGATTAATGTGGTGCCAGCTTTCAGTGGTGGTGGGGGTGTGAATGCCCAAAGGTGTTAATGGGCTTCTTCCTTAGGGTGCTACTGGCCTTCCAAACCTTGGGATAAAAGCACAATTTCAAAGGCTTTCTTTTCCAGATAGTGGAGAAGATTCATAGAATTTCAAGGACTTCTATCCTCTCATGTTAGCATAGTGTTTCCTGTGATGTTGGAACACCTGGCAATATTACTGGACCAGGCTGAGGAACGCTAAGTCAGTGGGCAAAGACATGTCTCCCTCTTCCTCCTTGCCTTGGTTTGCTAACTATCCTACCTAACACTGGCACTACAAACTAGGTCCTTTGTGTATCCCAAGGCTTGGAGCGCTCTGTGTGGTGGGCCCTTTTGAAATTTTTTAATAGCATGGCTAGCATCACAGCGACCCTAACCTAGCTGTCAAGATTTAGATCTGTTTTGCTCTCTGGTTTGACAAGTGGAAGATATGGATTCTAGTCCAAACTCCATTAATTAGTTGCATGATACTGGATGAGTTACTGAAACTTTCTGAATATCAGTTTTTTTATCTATAAAAGTAGATAATAATACTACTTCATTAGACTTTAAAATAACACAACAAAAGTAATTCTTTAAAAATGCAAATCATATCACAAAAGCCCTTTGCTTTAGACTTTATGATTTTCTATGCCTGTTAAAATAATATCTACTCCAATTTCCTACAAGTCCTACCTTACCTGGCCCTTGCCTACCTTCTCTTCATCCTTTGTTACTCACCACTCTCGCTCACTGACCTTGCTGTGATATTCTATCATGGAAGAAAATGCTAGACCCCCTCTTTTCATAAAACCACCCAAAGTCTGGGAGATACTTAGGGTAGGGAACAAGCTAATGATGTGCCAGACACTTTCATAATGTAGTTACATGCAATATTCAAAAGAATGGGACTTCAAATCTAGACTTTAAAGGGAATTCCACTATCTTTCCCAACAGCCAATGAGCCAGTTCAGAGAGAAGTCCAGCAAATAAATCCAAAATGCTTCCAGCTTCAGATCCCCCAGGGCTCCAGCTCTCTCTCTTTTATAACCTAAAGGACTATTAACAATCTCTTCACTTATTAAAACAATTTTTTAATGCCTGGACCTTTATTCCTGGCTATATGCCACAAAAAAGAAGCTGGAGTCCCAGATTCCCCTCTGAGATGGCAGCCCCTCAGCAAGTTTAAAGACACAGCTCATGGCTTAAGAATGGTCTCTTTCATATGGGGAGACACAGATCCCTCAATGCTTGGCACATGTTCCTCTTGGATTTAAAATCTCTGTCAAGGTAAAAGCACCTCAAGAAACACTGGAAATCTGGTAAATTGAGTAGAAAAGTCTGACATTGTGTCTAGGCCCATGGGCTGGTTTTGCTGGTCTGCTTCAGGGTTTTGAGGTCTGTCAATAATGCTGAAGCTCCCAGAAGGCAGGAAAGCACTTTCACATTTTTCATCTGTCAAAAATCAGAGAATTTCTATGGCCAAAAGGGCATTTTAAAAGGCAGATTAGACCACCGGGATCCATGATACTGATGTGTTTTAGGGATGCCAAACTGGTGGTAACTAAGCAACCTGGATTTTCAGGAGAGTACACTTTCAAAAGTTCTGCATCAATTTTTCATTCAGAACATATGGCTTCTTGTATCAATAATGCTCATGGCATAATCAATGGCAAGAGCAAGGATCTAGGTTTTTGACCCTGAAGCTGTTCTACATCATTTTCCTGAATCCTTGGCATCAATTGAGTACATCTCTGATACTTCTTGGTCTCCATAATCATAGAAAACAAGACTTCGCTCACCCTTTTTTAAACAATCAATCAGGAGTTATCTCCTCAGGAAAGTTCTCCATTCATTATCCCTACTTTATCATCTCATAATACCTCCTTCTTGCCCCCTGTTCATGTGCCCAGCATAGCTCACAAAGTTATTGATAGTTTAAACTAGAATTGTGTCAGCTCTAAATGAAATACTTCCTTTTCTTCACAATACAGTGTCATTCAGCTAATACCCAATCTCTCCTTACATTCATAGTGAAGTTTCTTAAAATCCACTCTTTGCTTTTCTTGTACCCCTCCCCCCACACCAAGTACACTACAATCTATCTTCTGCTCCTGACAAACCTCCCAAAGAGATATTGCTCCAGTCATCAGATTCAATGGTTACTTTTAAGTTATTTTCTTCTGTTAGAGGATCATTGTTTAAACAAAGATTAAATCATTACGTTCATACAAATATAAAATAAATGTGTCAAAATCATATTAATACTTTAATTAATGAGAGATACAGTACAAGGTTTTAACTGGTTGAAAGGAAAAATTAAAACACTATGCTGATACAGGCCAACCAGGAATTCTGAAAATGAATTTACAAATAGATATAAAACTTTTTTTCACAAGGTAATAATCAATTGCACTCCACCCCAAAATCCAACTTGAATTTCTTTGGACAAGAATCATTTTCATTATCAGGTTTTTAAAACATAAAGAATTGTAAAATAGCTGATACACAAAGGCAGAGAAAACCTTGATTGGCAAGTTAAACAGAGCAACTCATAACTTCTTTTTGTCCCTTTTAAAGTCTTTCCTGAAACTTCCTTGACTTTTCTGTAACATATAATACTAATGACCATTCCTGAAACTCTTCCTTTTGTTTTAAGAGATGGGACCCCCCCCCAAAACTTAAATTTATTTATAAAAATCTCTGCATTTATTCTTACATGATTAAACTTCAGTCACCTTCAAAGTACCCTCCATTTGGTGCAATACACTTATTGAGACTTAAAAAAAAATTTACTGTTGTTCAGTTAGTTATCCTCATTTTCCCCCCATTACTTTCCTCTGCCATACCTACCCCCCAACATTCAATTTTCCCTCTATATTGTCCTTGTCCATAACTCCTTTATACATGTTCTTTGACTTGACCCATCCCCTTCTTTTCCCTGTTATTCCCTTCCACCCACCCCTCCTGTCACTGTCAATTTGTTCTTTATTTCCATGTCTTTGGTTCTATTTTGCTCACTTGTTTGTTTTGTTGATTAGGTTCCACTTATAGGTGAGACCATATGGTCTTTCACCACCTGGCTTATTTCACTCAGTAAGATACTCTCCAGTTCCATTTATGCTGTCACAAAGAGTAGGAGTTCCTTCTTTCTTTCTGTTGTGTAGTATTCCATTGTGTAAACGTACCAGTTTTTTGACCCATTCATTTATTGATCAGCACTTAGGCTGTTTCCAGCACTTGGCTATTATAAATTGTGCTGCTATGAACAACTGGGGTGCATAAGTTCTTTTGAATTGGTGTTTTGGGATTCTTAGGGTATAATCCAAGCAGTAGAATTGCTGGGTCAAAAGGCAGTTCTATTTTTAGTTTTTTGAGGACATTCCATACTGTTTTCCAAATTGGCTGCACCAGTCTGCATTCCCACCAACAATGTATTAGGGTTCCTTTTTTTCCCACAACCTCACCAGCACTTGTTCGTTGATTTGTTTATATGACCATTCTGACTGGTGTGAGGCTATTTTCACTGCTCAAAATAGTTTTTGAACCTGTCAGTTTTGATGCCTTTTAGTGCTTCTGTCATTTTTTGTTTCACCTCTTCCACATCAGTAAAATGTTTCCCTTTGAGGACTTGTTTCATATGGTAAAACAAAAAAATTATTTGGGGTAAGACTGGCTGAATCAGGAGGGTGGGGCATGGGAGTCATGCCATTTTTGGTCAAAAATTGCTGAACACTCAGCACTATCTGGGCAGATGCACTTGTAAATCAACCATCATAAAATGGGCAGACATTGAAAGAGTCTTCAAAAAATTCACTGAAGTCTAATGCAGTCTCTCACAACAATGCCAGCTGGTACACTTAAGTAGCGGGGAAAGCCTGTACTGCAAAGGGCCCACCCTCCAGAAGATAATTCTGTGTGATTTTGGGTCCCCTGTCATATGCTCTACACACAAAAACCCATGCCCTCACTGGTATAGCTCAGTGGATTGAGTGTGGGCTGCGAACCAAAGTGGGAGTCTCAGGTTCGATCCTCAGGGCACATGCCTGGGTTGTGGGCTATGTCCCCAGTAGGGGGCATGCAAGAGGCAACCCATTGATATCTTTCTCCCTCTTTTTCTCCTTCCCTTACCCTCTGTCTAAAAATAAATAAGTAAACTCTTTAAAAGAAAACATTTTATTTTTTGGATGATGTCACCTTTCACGTGGGTTCTTAATCTAAAACCTTGGGAAACAGGCTTGTTTCTTTCAGCTTCCTCATACCACATATCCAGTCACCAAGACCTGCTTCTTCTTCCTCTTGCTCACCATCCAGCCTGGCTACTTCTATTTCCATTATGCCTGCTTTGGTGTAAGCTTTCTTCACCTTTTGTCTGAATTAATACAATAGCCTCCTCTGTGATCTTACTGTCCACAGCCTGACCTCTCATCCATACTTGACTCTGTTGCTGAAATACTTATGAAACGCAGGTCTGATATTATAGTATCATCCTTTAGATCATCGTATGACTCTCTGTCAAGGTTGAGACAAAATTAAGCCAATTAACAAGTTGGTTGAGGGTTTCCATGAACTGAGCTCTGTCTCTAGCCTCACCTATTATTGGAACCCTTCCCAGAATTTTAGGTGACCACCCACTAGTCTACTGTGTGGACCCTGAGAAAGAAGATACCTACAAAGAAAGTCTCCTTGTGACTCACCGGGGTCAAATTAAAAAAAAAAAAAGAAAACAAAAACAAAAACAAAGAAACAGAGCCTAGCAGCCATTTCTACACAGGGACCTTTCATGCAAATTGCATTCCTGGGAGAAGTGTACACTGAACTGCCTATCTGCATTTTTGTTTCTGTCACAAGAGCCAACCCTTGTAAAGGATTTTCTGGAATCTTATTTCAACGAATGGGACTGCACAGCTAAATTTCCCATCAGCTTCTTCACTGACCAATCAGAGCAGCTTCTTTCTGACCAATCAGAAAAGTGCCTTTGGGCCAAACTATGAGGATTTGAGGTCCTAATTTGCATGAGGACTGATCAATCAGGGACCAGGGGCAGGGACTTCTGTTTATATAAGCCAGCTCCCCTCTGTCTTTGAGAGCTCACTTTTCCTTTCCACTAAAGACTGGGGACTGTGTTTTCCTAGTTGAGCTGAACCACTGAAGATGTCTCATAGGAGCAGAGTGTAGCAGACCAGCTCATGTCAGAGAAGACTGGCATAGAACAGAACACTGCAGACCAGAGCACATGATGGCAGAGCAGACCAGCAATTTGCACAGCAGAGTTGTCTAGGTAGAAAGGACATTGCCCCAGGGTCAACTGGCCTCAGGGCTGCCTCACAACCATGTAGTATTACCGTTGAGCTGTTTCGCACTGTATAAAGTTTCCTTTTTCACAGCATCCCAAATTAAGGATCCCTGTGTCATTTCTTGACTCTTTGGAATAGTTGTTTTCTCCTTCAAATACCTGTCATTCCCCCTTTACCTTTTCCTAGCTAACTCCTGGTCATCCTTCACAAACTATACAGGGCTTTGCCTCCTTTCTGGAGATTTTCTCATCTCCTTCCCGTCTGGATTAAGGGCTTCTCCTGGGTACCCTCATTTCTGCACTCAGAATCACAAATTTTTGATTATTGGATTATCTCAGGAAAAGCTGTGGCTTCTTTTCTCTTTCTATGCACTGGTATACTGGGTTGCCATTGTTTTTTTCTTTTAAAAGATTTTATTTACTTTTAGAGAGAGACAAAGGGTGGAAGAAAGAGAGTGAGAGAAATATTAATTAGCTGCCTCTGCATGCCTCGAACTGGGGACTTGGTCAGCAACCCAGGCACGTGCCCTGACCAGGAATTGAACCACTGAGCTTTTAGTTCATAAGCCAGCACTCAATCCACTGAACCACACTGGCCAGAATGCCATTGTTTATTTTCATGGTTTTCTCATTAGGTGATATCTTCCTTGCAGGTAGAGGCTGGGCTCAATATAGATCCTTTTCCCCCTTCAATGTCCTCTTTCTGGCTAGCCTCTATTGAGAAGGTTTCATCCAATATATGGGGTAAAAGTAAGTTTATAGTTATTCATATGGAAAATAATAAATAATAATACAAGAATAAACTCTGCATTTTGCATACTCACAGCTGTAAACCTACTTTTGCCCCACCCTGTATGTAGTCCCTTACCCCTATGTAGACTCTCAGGTAGGGGAAAGCAGGAGTTTAAGAAGCCAGTAGTGAGTGGAGAAAAAGAACCAAATATGGATTGGTCATCCTGAGGTGTAGTTTTATCTTTTAAACTCATTTGTTCAGTAAGTCAGTACTGGACACTGTGTGTAATATCTGGGGTATGGAAAGAAGTAAATTATGGTTTCTGTCCTTTAGGCATGTGTAGTCCAATACCTGTATGCAAATAAATGTATCTGTGATATAATCACTAAATAGTAGGAATCTGAACGTAGTGCTTCTGCCGCAGGAGGAAAACAAATCCAACACTACCAACTGTTGAGGGTTCACAGTGAGGAGAATGTGACCTGTAAGCAGGAACTAGAAGGATGAGAAAGGGCATACTTTTCATATGGAGGAGAGGAATTCCTCCAAGAGAATGAGAGAGCCAGGTGAAGACTGATCCAGGAAGGAGAGTTCTGTTCAGCCCAATAATGGTGTATACCTGCTCTGTGCCACTGTGGGGACTGTGGATGGGGAAGGTGGTGGTGTCCCTTGGAGTAGGGAAGCAGATACAATTACAGGTAATTTCACTAGGAGGTAACTGTCATGGTATGGGGCTCTAGGGTTTTGGGAACTGAGATGAAGTGGGAAGTGGCTGATCTCACTTGGGTGTTCAGAGAAGTTTTGAGGGAAGAATGAGCAAGAGACTGAGGTACACAATATAGATACAGTGAGAGGGAAGGCGGCAGGTAGCAATCTGTTTTGAGGTACTAAGGAGTCAAGCTCTGTGCTAAAGAATATAGCCCAAGAGCAAACCACTGAGCATCCTCATTGAAGCTCTTCCTGACCCCTCAGTGGAGGACATCCATCACTCCTACCTTGGTGGGCTGCTTCTTACATATTCTGCTCTTTTCTTTGATGATACAGCCCGAACTATGTCATACCCAGTGCCAGACATCCCATTAGTTCTCAATAAGTGCTCCAGAAATTAATAACTGAATGAAGCAGTTTGCCTTGCACCAAGCAATAACCCTCTGTGGAAGATAATGTTTTTTTTCCATTTTATTGATAAAGAAGTGGAGGTTTTTCTTCAGCTTTGGGATTTAACACTAAAGTCTTAGTATCCCTGGGCTTACAGTCTGTGTCTCTGTTTGGAATAAAAAAGTTTAATATGTCTATAGATTTTATTTATTTGTATTAATATACATGCTGGTCAACATAAAATAATTATAATTTCAAGCTTATAGTGATAATCACTATCATTGTAATTTTAAAACATTTGTAGGAGGTTCTGCCTTGGCTGGTGTGGCTCAGTGGATTGAGTACTGGCCTGTGAACCAAAAGGGCATCAGTTTGATTCCCAGTCAGGGCACACGCTTGGGTTGTGGGCCAGGTTCCCCAGTTGGGGGCATGCAAAAGGCAACCAACCAATCATGTATCTCTCACACATTGATATTTCTCTCCCTCTTTTTCTCCCTCCGTTTTCCACTCTCTAAGAGTGGAAAAATTAATTAATTAATTAAAATTCTAAAAATAATGTATAGGAGGTTCATAGGCCATATGTTGTCCACATTTTCTCCTGAAAACATTAAAAATATCCTGTTATGCAATAGAACAACTTTTGATCAAAAGAGGAAGGAAAAATGAGAAGATAGTGGGAGTGGAGAGACTGGGGTCAGGAATCCAGTAGATGAGGTGGAACCCCCTTGAGAAATGGGAATTCCCATCAGTACCCAAGTCAGAACCAGGGGCAACAGCTGGGGCCTTTGGGGGTTCTAGGGAACTTCTGCTTCAGGGGTGCAGCAGAGAACTTTGTGTCTGCTCAGCGATGTTCTTGGAGGTCTGGCTTCTGGACTCCCATAGAGCAGCTGGGTTTGGACCAAGCACAGGGAAGGCACTGACTCTCTCTACATCTGTCATCTTTTAAGAGAGCCATTGACCAGTCCAGAAAAGTAACCTTCAGCCAAAGCATGCCCCAGTTCTTCCTGGATTCATTGTCTATCCCAGCTTGGAGATGAGTAACAGGTCAGCCTGGACCACTACCTCCCCCTCCTGATGTTTGCCCCACAGCCTTCCAGCCTTCCCACCCTCCACTCTTCTCCCCACATAGAATATGGACATTGCTCAGGTGAGACCAGGACTGCTAATACCTGCACTGTCAGCCACCCACCCTCCTCTCTTCCTGGCTCAGACTGGGAATCAAACTGGTGACCTTTCACTTTGAGAGACAACACCCAACCAACTAAACCATACTGGTCAGGGCTCAAACACTTTTTTCCCTTGATCTCCACAACAAAACCACAGGAAATTGGTGTTTTTATTCTCCCTATAGAGATGAAGATTCAAAGAAAGAAGCCGACTTGCCTCTTCTCACACAGTTGGTTAAGGCCTAGCTATTTACCATTTCAGTGTGGGGTTCCAGGGAGTAAATGTGAGGTTTAGCCCTAGACTGTGGGTGGGGGTGGTTTTGCTCACTCATTGTGTAAGCTTTTGTTTCCTCCTCTTTAAATTATGCCTAATGTGGTCATCTCTAAATCTTTGTGAGAACTGAAGGTGATTAGCAGGTCTTGGGACTGGTAGGGACTCAAGAAATGAGGTGCTCCATCCTTCAGCACTCTCTTCAGTGTCCCTCTGTATATAGGGGGCTTAGTGCTGGGAGCATAGTTGGAGAACTCAGAGGAGCATTTTGGGTCAGTGACCCCCATTCTTTCTGTGCCCAGAACCTCTTTGGCGGCCTGGTGAAGCCTGTGGGAATCCGTATCACAATGTTCCCAAATGCATAAATTGAAATATATAGGATACAAAGGAAGCCAGTTTTACTGAAATACAGTTTTTGAAAGAATTAAAAAGAACACAAATCTGTGACATAGTAATCTACCGCCTTCTTTAACTGCATTTAATAACCAGAACTAGCAGCAGATGTAATAACTACCATAATTTCTAAGCTGAGTATAAATATTTCCATAAACCTATAGCAACTGATAGGTTATGAAAGAATCTTGATATCAGTGACAGAAGCTCAGGTATTGCTACTGGGGCTTGTAGTAGAGAAATACTAATTCACTTAAGAGTTTAGTGAAAATATATCCTCTTTCCCATACAAGTTCTGAGAACCCCCCCAAATCTATCCATGTATCCCAAGCTTAGAGTAGAAGCAGTTGGCTAAAATATATGATTATGAATTAAAAAGTGCAATTTAGAGGTAGACATTTGGGGCAATGGAATAAAGCCATCCTTCAAACAGAGTGGGTTTGACAGTACATGGATATTCCTTATGCTTGGGTCTGCAAAGGAGGAGTTTCTGGAATACATTTCAAGGAATTTCTTACAAATGAAACAACCAAGACGCAGCAGTTGAGTGACCTGCCTAAGAACCCTAAAGAATAAGCAGAAGTAAATTCAAACTCTCAGGGCCCTTGATTCTGTTCCTAGGTAGTTTGCACCTCACTGTGTTCACTTTTTTCATTTCTCTTCAGCTGTTGAGGTGAACACAGCATCCCTTTGCTGAACTCTGCTCCTCCAACCCCAGCTGTGCTATGGCTGTGCTTCTAGCCACCATGATGGTTGTGTGACTCACCGATGCACATAGCTGTGAGGAAACAAACTTTGCTTGGGAGAGTTTATCTGGGTGGTAGGAGGGAGCCAGGCTCAGAAAAATGGTAGCAGCTCCTTTAGACTGAAGAGGAAGGCTGGTTCACCATTCAGCTGGAACCAGAAAAAGCTGGCATTTATTGTGCATGAGGCAGTGGGATCCAGAAGCCCTCTTGGCTTTCCTTTAGCCTGTTAGGTAAACTGGGCCATGCAAAGTCTTTGGCAGTGGAACAGCCCACATAATGTCCCTGGGAGTTGAGGGGAAGGGAACTCCTTCACTGCTCTAGTCTTCTGGAGTCACACAGCTGAAACAATGCAAGTCTGAGACTCAGGGTCTGGCTGTATGGACTCACTCTGAGACCTTGAGCAAGTCCCTTCACTCCTTTGAGTGGATGTCCCTTGTGTGTTCCATTCCTGTCCTAAATCTAGGCTGTTTCTTTTCTTTAAAAATTGATTCTAGAGAGAGGAAAAGGGAGGAAGAGAGGAAGAGAATCATTGATGTGAGACAGAAATATCAATCAGTTGCCTCTTGCACGCACGCCAACTAGGGATCAAACCCACCACCTAGCCGTGTACTCTAACCAAGAATCAAACCCATGATTTTTTGATCTGTGGGACAATCCCAAACCAACTGAGCCACATAGACCAGGGCTAGGCTACCTGTTTCTAACATTTCACCTGCTTCAGAAAGCCATATCTGATTAATGTAACCCAGAGGGGCCTGTCAGACTTCAAAATGTACTTCATTCTTGGCTTTTTTCAGAAATCACCTGGCATTGTTATTGGCCCCTCAGCCACATCTAGACCAGAGGCTCCCTGAAGGAGGGAGCAGTATCTCATTCCTTTTCATTGCCTTCTTCCTCTGGTCACTGTTACCCACTGGATGGGTTATGGTGGTTGATACTTGTTGGCTTGATCTCTACAGATGCAGGACGTGGAGCTGCAGACAGATCTCTCTGAAGGTGCCAGGAGAAGCTAGAGGAGGAGGCAAAAGAGGAGGACTCAGGGCACCCCAGTCATGAGAGAACATAAACTCATACTAGTGACATTTAGAGCAAAGAGATTTCTGTTAGGGAAAGAGCTGCCTCAAAGCAGGGGATGTCTTATTCCACAACAAATGCTGGAGGTAGCATGGAAGAGGGGAGATAAGCTGGTTCTGCTATGAGACTTTGGGCAGATAATCAGCCTCTCTATTTGAGCCTTTGAGCCTCAACTTCCCATCTGTGGGAGGAATAATGTCCTTTTCATATGGTACTTAGAAGAGAGATACTGTATGTTAAGAGCCAGAATATAATTGATGCTCAATATATAGTCCATGCTTTAAACATTATAAAATTTCAAGCCCAGGAGATCTTCTGGATAACAGATTCTCATTATATTAATGACATGATTATAACCCTTTATGTATGAACTATCCAGCTTTTAAGAGTGTAAAGAAGCAAGGAAGGAATCCTTTTGCTTCGTAATCACTATAAAGACTAGGTTTTCTGACCCTTTGCTACCATCAGGTGGCCATAAGCTTACAATGCAGTCTTGTTGGTTTGTCTTGTTTCTGTTAGTTGCAAATAAGGATAAAACATAGATTTGGGGTGTGTGAAGAGTCTGGGAAGTGGGGAAATCCTGGAGGGTAGAAAAAAATTTGTGAAGAGTGACTGAGAGTCCCTGGGAAGCATGGAATTGTCAGGCCTGGAGACTTAGTTATCAAATAAAGGGATGTCTTATCCAGGAGGCACCTTGGAGACTGCCTCCACCACATCTACATTACCATCTCCAATTAGTAGTGTCTACCAGGGTCTTGTGAGATCCAGCCCCACCAATGTCTTCAGCTTCATGTTGCTCCATTCTCATGTTCATGATCTGTGTTCCAGAACCACTATCTTTCTATCCCATTCATACTACAAAGTCCTTCCATTACAAGCCTTTGCACATTACTAATTCATCTCTATCTAGAATGCCTGCCCTTCTGTCCCCACTCTTCACCTGTTAAACTTCCACTGGTTCCTCAACTCTCAGCCCAAGCATGACTTCCTCAGGCAAGCCCTTTTTGGGTTCATTTGATATACACCATCATACAGCCAAATTTTTTTTCAGAGCACTTTTCTCTATTCATCTATGTGATGTTCAATTGGCATCTGTCTCTCATTATGCTATATTATAGGCTCTAGGAGAGAGGAGATGTGCCCCTTTCTGTTGCATTTCCAGCACCCAGGACAGAGCCTATCATATATCAAGAGCACAGTAAACATGTTGGATGGATACAGACATTTGCAAGATAGGGGCAAAAGATCTGGAATGTGTTAGAAGTTCTGAGGACTTTTCAGTCAACACTGAGGCATGCACAGGTCTTTTGTGAAACTCAGCAAAGATGCTTTGAAACCATACTCACTCATGCCAATACACCACCATTCCCCACTCCACCCACCTCATTCCCTACTTTTCAAGCAGGCACACTGGACTGAGAAGGGTTGTGATGGCCAGCTCAAGGGAAATGCTAGCTGGCCAGCCTTAGATAAAGGGGCACATACTGCCAGAGGAGACGGATACATTGTCCTTGGCCATGAGGCTTTCAGTCCCATTGCCAGCTACCTGTGATCTGTTTCTGTGGAAGCTGATCAACCATAAACACTAACTCCATCACAATCAGGCACTTGAGGCAGGCATGAGTGAAGGGAAGATGGGCTCCCTTTGAGTTTGGTAGCAACACTATCCTCTGCTCAGCACCAAATAAAGAAGGTGGAAATGTCTGTGGGTTAAAGTGGAAGTAAATAAAATACCTGTGGGTTGAAGTGTAAAGTACACAGCCCAGATACTGGGGGGGGGGAGGGAGTTTATTCTTAGAGAGGGGCTCTTGGCTTGATACTCCTGACTCAAATACATGTGAGAGGAAGACAAAGAAACACCTGATAGGATGTTTCTAGGAGGAAAAGTTAATAATAGGATTGAACATAGACATTTTTCTACTAGAAAAAATACTAACTCCTTCCAGACAAATGGTCAAATGCTCCTTAGGGTAAAGCAAGCCTAGTTGGGTAAGCGTATGGATTTTCAAATCTTTGTCTCTTTAATTTGGATTTCATTTTAAAAAGGGAGTTAACGTGTTACAAACTCAGTAAAGATAAAAAATAATCATATTAGAAAATATTTTTAAAATTACCAACCCACAAATTTGGTGGTTTAAATCATCTTTTGAGAGGTAATACTCTTTATTTCCAGAATTAGGTGAACAGAAGGGATTTTTTTTTTAAAGCTAGAATTCAGGGTACATGAGCTGTTCCATTTCAAGATTCCTCTGGAACTGAGCTTTTAGTATATAGCTTTTTAATAGTTTGAGGTGTCATAAGCTCCCAATAATTTCAATATCCCAGAGTCAACACATGTCCAATTTAAAAAGAAAAATTTGAGCATTGTAATCAATTTTTAAGTCTCCATGTTTGCTCCTTTCATCTGCTAATTCAGAAATCAAGAGTCATTTCTAACTTTATTCTAGAAGATGCACAGAGAAGGCATTCAAACACGAGGATCCTGGACAAGCCAAAGAACAGCAGGATGAGTGTGAATTTTAATGGATGAAGTGGTTGAAAGGGAAAATGAGGCCTGGGGGAAGAATCTGACATTGGGAGAATTGGATAACTAAAGCAGCTCTTCCTTCCTGGGCTCTAGGCTCTCAGATGGTACCAAGAAGGTTCTCCTTCGTACCAGAAGGTCTCCAGATCCTCACCTCAACATTGTCTCCACTAAGATGCCAGCAGTGTTGGCACTTTTCTTGAGTCTGGCTCTCTGTTCTTGTTGCCCTTGTCTATGGTTACTTTACATACCAGGATGAGTAGAGTGACCAGAGTCATCAAGACTGCAAAGAAAAAAAGAACTTTTACTAGGTAAGCAGAATCAGATATGGCTGTGGAGAGTGTACCCTTGTCCCCCACAAAAGCTGGAACTTGTGGGGAAGACATAGCTTTCTCAAAAAAAGCTGAGACTGTGGATTAAGCAGGCTGCCCACATAACCAAGAAAACAAGAGAATTGGATTTGCTCTTTGTTATACCACAGGAATGGGTATGGAGATGTGGTCACACACCTGTTGCTTACAGGGAGCCACTTTCCTTTGGATATAAGTGAGCAGACCAAAGAAGTTTTCTCAGCAAGGATGAATTGCTTCCAATGCAAACACAGTTCTGAAATAATAGTTCAATTGGCAAAACTGCTGGGAGGTGGGTGGGGCTTCTAAGGTTTTGTGATGAAACTTGAGGCTGAGACTAGTTCTGCACTAAAGGTTCTGGTCCAGAAACTGCTATCCTGTGAAGATGCCCCTTCAATACTTTGTTTTTTACTTTTCATTTTGAAATAATTTTAATCTTTTTTATTTCGACAGGTCCAGATTTTAATTTTTTTCCCTCATTCCACTATGCTAGGCTGTGTGTACACAAGGAAATGCAGCTTGTATTCTGAAATTCAAATACTTTTAGATACATAGGAAGTTGCAAAGATAATACAGAGGTCCCATGTACCTTTCACCCAGTAGACAAACACTGGAATATATGTGTGTGTGTATAGTTCTATGGTATTTCACTGTACATGTAGACTCTTATAATGCCTCTGAATTCAAGATACACAATGATTCCATCAACATGATCTATTGTTGTCCACATTGTACCAGTTGGGACAAGTGTAGAAAACCTATCTCCCTTGAAGTCCCATTACCCTCCATTTATAACATAATTTTATTAAGTATTTCCTCTATATACATTAAAATTTACATTCAGACAATGTTATTGTTTTTGTTTCAACTATCAACTTAGAAAACACAAGAGGAAAAGGAAAGACTATTTTATTTACCCAGTTAACTGTTGTTCAGCTTGGGTCATTTATATTGTTCTTTCTTCTAGTTCTGAATTTTTTTCTTATCACTTCCATCTTGCTGTTGAGCCCATTTATTGAGTTTCTAAAAAATTTTGGTAATTATATTTTCCAGTTCTAAAATGTCCATTTGGTTCTTTATTATCTTCAATTTCTTCACTAACATTTCCTATTTGTTTCAAGTATATTCATAATTGCTAATAGAAATGTTTTAATGATCATTTAAAATAATTGTAAAATAATCCAAATATCTGCATCATCTTTGTGTTGGTATCTGCTAATTGTCTTTTTTTATTTGAGATTTTCCTGGTTCTTGGTATGATGTGTGTGATTTTGATTGAGTGCTGAACAATTTGGGTTTTATGAGACTCTAGATCTTATTTAAATCTTCTGTTTTAGCAGGATTCTTCTGGCATCATGCCAGCTGTAGCGGGGTTGGGGGGAGGGCAGCACAGAGGAGCAGATGGGGGTTATCTCACAAATGCCAGGCAGAGGTGAGGGTCCAAGTTATCCACTTAGCCTCCTTTGTCAACCCATGATGAGGATTTCAGACTCCCCACGTGTCCTCCTCTGACACTCTGGCAGGGAAGGGGAGAGGTGCCTTTTTACCTCTTGATGGGGAGCTCATTACTTCTAGGCAGAGATGAAAGTCCTAATTTCCCTCTGTCTTCTCTAGAACTACAGGGGTGAGGGGCACCTTGTTACAGCTGGACAAGGGTGGAAGCCTAGGGTCTCCACTGATCTTTACTTATAGGGGTAGGAGTGGGGCCATGATTTTTTCCATGGTGTTTGGCTAGAGTAGGTCAGTTGTTGTCCAAAAATTTACTGTCTTGCTGAATTGACTTTTCCCTTGTCCTTGGAATAGAGAAAGTGAACAAGCTTTTCTTGGGACTTCATTTTGTCTATGACCATTGGCATTTCTGGATTGCTTCTCTAGCACCCAGTCATAGTTATATGAAGCAAAAAGAAAACCCAGGGAATTCACTGTCATGTCAATCCTTGGGTTTCAAGGTCCCTAGCCTGTCTTCTTCCCACCTTCCAGAGTCTTCTTTTTTATGTTGGTTTTATATAAAATGACCAGGATTTTTATTTGTGCTTAGCAGGAAGAATGAGAACTGAATTTATTCCAAGTGTGTCTAGTTCATTCTTGTCTGAAATTTCTATGCGCTGTACCAAGATTCAGGCAGGTGACAGCAGAATGGAAACCATGGGATTTGGAGTGCAAGGACTTACACTGGAATACAGCACTCAAACTTTCCAGCACTCATGATTGGTTAGGTCACTTAATCTCTCTGAGCTTCCATTTACTCATCAAAAATTGAAATTACAGTGGTAATACCAAATTTAGTTTTTTATAGGACTAAAATTAGCTGATAAACATACAAATGTTGTTACTTTGAATAAGAACTAGGATGAAAGGGAAGGAAAGTTAAGAGGGAGTGTCTGGAGAATATAAAGCAGTTCATTTTTTTTTCTTCCAAGTCACCTATAAACTTGCAAAGGTTTGTAAATGAATTACCCCACCCCACTCCCATCCTGCCCAAGATATCAATATCAAGGTAACACGAGAATGTTACCTTATACAGCAAAAGATGTAATTAAGGGTCTGAAGAGGAGGGGCTTATCCTAGATTATTTGAGTGGGTCTTAAATATAATCACTTGTATCCTTATAAGTGGGAGGAAGAGGGACACACAGAGAAGAAAAAGATGTGAAGACAGAGCAGAGAAAGATGTGGCCACAAGCCAAGTAACAAACATAGCCACAAAAAGCTGGAAAAGACAAGGAATGAATTCTCCCCTAGAGCCTCTGGAGGGAGCTCCAGTATTGACTGACAACAGCCTGATTTTGGATTCTGGCCTCCAAAACTGTGAGAGAATAAATTTCTGTTTTAAAACTACAAGTTTGTGATAATTCATTACAGCAGCCCCAGAAAACTAATATAGGGACCTTACAGAGCATCCAGTCTAGCTCCTTTATCTAACAGATGAGGATATTAAGGCATAAAAAAAGAAAATGACCAAGTTCACAGTTATTGGCATGAGAAGTAAAAGACTAGAATTCTGGTCATTTCTCTCCTATTCCACTAAAACGTGTGGTATGTATTTAAAAAAATATTTTTATTGATATAATTTACATACCATATAATTCACACATTTAAAGTATACAGTTCTAGTCCAGGCTAGTGTGGCTCAGTGGATTCAGTGCCAGACTGTGAAGCAAAGGGTCACTGGTTTGATTCCCAATCAGGGCACATGCCTAGGTTTTGGGCCAGGTCCCCAATGAAGGGCACGTGAGAGGCAACCACACGTTGATGTTTCTCTCCCTCTTTCTCTTTCCCTCTCTCCAAAAATAAATAAAATCTAAAAAAATAAAAATAAAGTGTACAGTTCTAGTTTCATATTTTTTGTATATTCATAGGTTGTTCAAATCATCACAACCTAATTTGAGAATATTTTCATCTCCCTTCAAAAGAAACTTCATACCGATTAGCAGTCTTGTCTGTGTGTTTTATGACTCCTTATTTCAGGCATATTGATTTCATCTCCCCAACCAGAATGGACTTTTCAATCCCTTATGTTTTATTTTCTTCTCTCATTCCCTATTCTGATCTTCCCTTGGAGCTGGGGTTCATTGATTCCCCCTAACTCATGTTAGGGTACTGAGGAGTTTCTGGCAGAGCTCTGGACTGAATAGTTTCCTTTATGCTCCCTCACATTCATACTCATCCTAATTATCTTCCCATTCAAGTTGGCTTCTTCTCTATTCCCTATCTCCAAAATAAGAAGCCTGGGAGTCATGCTAAATTGCTCTTTGATTTATGACTCCCTGTAATATATATAGCAGGGAGTTTCAATATACTGTCACTTCCACTTCTGAAATAACCCTCACAGCCACCCCCTCCTCCTTATCCCCATAGCTTCTACCTTATTTCAAACTTTAATTTCTTGGTCCTTAGCAGTTCTTATCTGGATCTCAGCAATAGTTTATCAGTTGGTCTTCTTAACTCTAGTAGTTTATTTCCTTACAATTTTTCCTACTCAATATTAACAGAGTAATATACATAAATAAATCAGACCACTTCACTCAAAAAAATCCATCATTTTTGTCCCTGTTACTTTAAGATAAAGTCCAAATGCCACCAGATGGTATACTGTATAACCTCTTCATTCATGTTGTGCTTCCACAACTACCTGCCTATTCTCTTTTCCTATGATGCTTTCTTATGCATTTTATACTCCTTTACAAAAGACAGATTACATTGTCCACAAGTTGGTAGCAAAGTGGTGCAGGCAGAGGCTCTGGACTCAAACTTCCTAATTTGAGTCTTGGCTTCATTCATTTAGTATGTGAACTGTGATTTTGTTCAATATATTTACTTAACTTCTCCTTGCCTCAGTGTCTTCATCTAGAGATAAAATGGGGTTTATCATGGTACATATTTCAAAGGGTTGTTGTGAGAAGCAAATACAGTAGTACTTGTCAAGTTCTCAGAATGGTTTCCAGCATACACTCAGAACACAGCAAGGGTTTTGTTAAGATAACAGCAAAGCTTCTGTTATCTCCTAGCCTCTATACCTGGTGTTCATTTTGCCTGCAATCCTTTATCTCTCCCCTCCCCCTTCTCTGCTCAGTCAGTTTCTCCATTCAGTCTATGCCAGTTTTATTTTCTTTAGGACCCTGACCTCCACAATCTCCAGGCTGTAAGTGGATAATTCAATCATAGTACTTAATGCTCCCTCCCCCTCTGTAAGTTGTAACTTCAAAGAAGGAATTATGTCTTTAGCATAGAAACTTGCATATGAATATTGACCAATATATGTATTTGATGGATGAACAGATGAATGTGATATTCTGGGTAAATTCATGTTTTAGTTAATATAGGAACTTGGTTCTTCAGACAAAAATGCTACTCCATTTTAAAGGAGAAAAAACAATTTAGGGCAGGGGATTTGGGAGAATCTCCTTTCTGGAACTGCTTTTTGGGAACAATATCCTCTTTTATCTCAGGACTCTGAAGTCCAAGGTAGATTTTTCCTAAAGCCTATGGTACAATTCTTCCTTTCTGCTTCATAGTGGGGTGTGGAGTAGGAGGGAAAAGGAGGAAGGAATTGCTCTAGCTCCTAGGAAATCTACCTGTGCTTACTTTGGGGAAGCTGTTCATCTTCCATCCTGCCTCCACAAACCTGAAGGGCCCTAGCCAGACACACATTAAAGCTCCCAAAGCCCGTCTAGGTCTCTGACAGCAGAGTGTCGGACACATGCAGAGGTACTCATGAAGCAGTGGAAGCCATAATTTCCTTTAAATTCCCGTCAAATAGTGGAAAGGGAGCTCCTGCTGGACATAGTCACACTCTTTTTTTTTTAAAGTTTTTATTTTTTTATTTTTTTGAGAGGGAAGGGAGGGAGAAAGAGAGAGAGAGAGAGAAACATCAATGTGCGGTTGCTGGGGGCCGTGGCTTGCAACCCAGGAATGTGCCCTGACTGGAAATCGAACCTGCGATGCTTTGGTTCGCAGCCCGCGCTCAATCCACTGAGCTACGCCAGCCAGGGCAACATAGTCAAACTTTTAATCAATAGGGAAAGGGATCTGGGCTTGTGAAGACTGGAGCAAAAGGTTTAGGGTAATATTCTATCTTTGGTTATCTCATAATTTTGTCTTTTGCACATTTTGCAAATGCTTACAGGGTAGGTTGTTCAAATAAAACTAATTTATAAAAGTACAGATTCTAATACAGTACTTTAGACATTTCAAAGGTGTTCTGCTGGCATCATCTGATATGTAAAACTCAATAGTTCTTAGGGTATTAAAGGAAGCAGCAACAGTGGCAATTTCAGCAGGACCCTAGGCTTTTTCAAATCACACAGACTTTTCCCCAAAGACATAGAATGATGTGTTCATGTATTTAGCCAACAAATACTAAGTGCTTTCTGTGCTTCAGGTACTACATGTACAGAGATGAGCAAAGTTGACACCATTTCAGTCCTTGTGGGGCTTCATCTCATAGGGGAACACAGACTATCAAGGGTCATTTAGAACAGCAGTTCCCAACCTTTTTGGCACCAGGGACCATTTTCATGGAAGACCATTTTTCCATGGGCTGGGGGTTTGGGGGAGGGATGGTTTCAGGATGAATCAAGTGCATTACATTCAACCTTACCTCCTGCTGTGTGGCCTGGCTCCTAACAGGCCATGGACAGGTATCAATCTGTGGCCTGGGGGTTTAGAACACAATGTGGTAAGTGCTATGATGAGGGAGGCAACAAGAGCTTTAGAAGTGATAGATCAGTCTCCTGTCTTAGGCCTGGCAGGGTTAGGGTTTCTTCCTGGTAGTAATGACATCTACATTGATACCTAAAAGATGAGGAAGAACTACACACAGAAAAAGAGAAAAAAAAGAGGTGTCAAGGTGTGTGACAAAGTGTTCTGAGCAAAGAAGACATTTGTTTTGCAGGATGTGAGGTGGAACTCATTTGGTGCCCTGGAATTGTCAGGTAGGACACCAAACTGAGAGGTACCATCAAGAGGTGGCAAGTCAGTCCTGCTACCCAAAACCATACACCATTTTCTGCCTCCATAAAAAATAGAAGATAGTATGGAGGTAAAAACAGAAAGGGAATTGATGTGTCTGTCACCAGTCAAGGGATCAAGTGCTGTGCATTTTGTCTTCACCTCCAAGTGATGGGTCTCCAAGAGAATCACTCATAAAAATTGGTGGTTTGGCAAGGAGAGACTGACATCTCAGTTCATGCTTGGGTATCTGCTGATAACCTTACTGATCTGTTCTCCATGATCTGATCATTGGAGTATGGAGAGAGGGTTGACAAGGAAAGGGATGTTACTGCGACAACCTGATTTAGCAAGGATATGTGAACTTCCTGTAAGTCGAATACACAGTGGAAATCAACAGTGTTTGAACCATTTTGCTAATTCTCCTCCCAAGCAAACTGGCAGTCAGGGAAGCCTAGTTACACTGTCAAGAAAAAAGGTAGGAGGGCTTGAAGAAGCAAGTAAGCTGGAGATTTCCCATCGGAGAATTGTGCAATGGGGAGAGCTCCAAGGACACTAACGCATGTGCCCACAAGAACTAACACTTGGGCATCTTCCAACTGAAAGTTATCTATGATCAGTTAGTCTTAATCTAAGATACAGACAATGAACAGGTCACTGTAATGACATGCCCAGTTAGTAAAAGGAGTTTTTGCTCATCTTCCCGCACCCACCCCAATTGTTCCTCTAGGTCCCAACACAAGAACTATTTTAAATTAGGGAAAGAGAGTGTTATTTCTATGAAAAGACAGAACATACCAGTTCCCCAAACAAAGTTCTACTGCTGAAGCCTGGCTGGTGCAGAGGGGAAGAGAGGACTTTAAAACTTGATGTAAGACTGAAGTTTAAAACGGACTATACTAGGGTGGATCCTGAGAAAGAAGATAGTTACCAAGATGGGCTCCTGGTGGCTTAACTGGGCTCAAACAAAACAGACTCCAGCAGCCATTCCTACACAGGGTCCTCTCATGCAAAATGCACTTCAGGGAAAAACCTGCACAAAACTACCTGCCTCTGCACTGAACTGCCTGCCTATACTATGTTTCTGCCATCTTAACCAGCCCTTATTAAGGAGTTCCTGAAATCCTATTTTAACCAATAGGACTGATGATTTTCCCATTCAGCTGGAGTTGGGCAGCTATATCCCCATCAGCTTCTTCAATGCCCAATCAGAGCAGATCCACTTGACAAATTAAAACAGTGCCTTTTGGACCAATGAAACTGCAAGGATTTGGAGTCCTACTTGCATGAGGATGGGCCAATCAGGGACCAATTTGGTCAGGGACCTCTGTCTATCCAAGTCAGCCCTGTTCTGGCTCTGAAAGTGTACTTTCCCTTTCCATTGCAGACAGAAGACTGCATTTCTCTGACTAGAACTGAAACACCAAAGATATCTCGCTAGAACAGATGGAGCAGACAAACACAAGGCACAGTAGGCTAGACTGGCACAAATAAGAGCAGAGCAGACCAGTGAGGAGCACAGCAGAGCTATCCAGTCAGAGAAGTGGCCTGGCCCCAGGGCCTCTTAACAGAGTGCTATTTTCACAGCTGTCCTGTATCACAACTGAGCTGTTCCACAGCCCTGCTATTTTCACAGCCATGCTGTATCACAACTGAGCTGTTTGCACTGAATAAAGTTTCCTTCTTAATCACACCCCAAATTGGGGATTCCTGTTGGTACTGAACTGACTCCAATGGCCTTCAGTTTACACTAGTTTGGACTTTTAACAACTAAGAGAACAGAAGGCTACAGAATGTGTCAGTTGGGAAGGGAGCACTGGTAGGGTATGGTGGAAGATACTGGTTCAAACCATGTCAAAATTTTGTTGAGAAGAGTACAGAATGTTCATCAAGTTGTTTCTATTTGTTAAAAGCCCTTGAAGTAAGAGGCAACCTGGTGTGGTAAAGGAACAGATAGTATTTGAAGATGATTGTAACATAATGAGGGAACGTTGGAAGAGTGGGAAGAGCCCAGGTAATGGAAGCCTTGTTAAGGTGTACTTTATTTGGGGGCAAAGAAAAGCCGTATTTTAATAATAAAATTTGCATTTTAGAATAAACTAACAGTGTGGGGGGTGGGGTGAAGACACGGAAACCATTTAAGCAAGAGATGATTTGTGAATGGCAGTAGGGATGGAGAAAAGTGGTCAGATTGAAAAGTATTTAGGAAGAGAACGATCAGGAATTGCTGATAGAGGAAAAGGCCAACAGAGCTTCTCTTTTCAGCCAACCTAGAAATGCTGTCCTGTTTCCATTTCCTGACATTCAGTTCATTTGTTACTGGGCCAATGCCCAGGCGAACCATTTGGTTCTCTGGGGCTTTGTGCTTAGGGTGGCTGCTGCCCGCTGTGGGTACCAGCAGTACCGTTACACACAACCCTCCTCGCACCTTGAGGAGACAGACTGCACCTCAAGTGTCATTCTAATTTCAATGTCATCCCAAGTCCTGATGTTTAAGTGATTTGCCCAATTCCCCATAGCTGGTTTGTTAAAAGGACATTACCCAAAATAGTAATGGCCTTGAACATAGTAATATAAATAACTAGAGCGCGATGATCAGCTGTCTGGGGCTTTCTCAAGTTGAGCACATGTTCCACGGCAGAGGTTCACTCACAGAATGTAGCAAAATGTTCATGTGCCAAGGGTGGGACTTGCGCCCCAAGAGATGGGAAGTTATAGGGAAAGTCCAAGGGCCACCCGGATACTAGAGGCAGTGCGCATGCGCAGGCCCGACTAAGGAAAATCGGGGTAAGGACCTGATAGGAGTGGGTTGGCTTTACATCCGCCGGACCAATCCACGTTTCCTTAGTGGAACCCTTGCCAAGGACCGACGCCTTACCGTCCAGCTGTGAGCACCACACCTTTGGAGTCCCCAGGATCAAAACGAACGAGTTAGGGACCGGAAACGCCTACAGCGTCCGTGGCCTTTCCGGGGCAGAGTAAATTGAAGCTCATTGGCTAGTGGAGATAGGAAAAGGCCGGGTTTCTCCGTCAGCGCGTGGGGCACTGTGGGTGTTGTGGTTTGGAGGTTGCAGTCCAGACTTTTTCAAGACAAAGTTTTGAGGCTAGTAGGTCGCAGGTAAGTTGCTTTCACCGAAGAATCGGGTGTGCTGCAGCTGCGTGGGTATGGCTTTTTGTCTGCTATTTCTGTTTCAGTGAGACCTCGCTCTTTCTGTCTCGCTTTCAAGGACCTTCATTTCGTCCCATACCGTAGGCTTCCCAGGTATAAAACCCCTTGTCATCTACAGACTCCTTTATTCTTCGCACCCAGCGTCCGAATCCTCCTCCATTCTTCTTCTGCTCGTGTGTACCTTTTCTTGGCGTTGGCGCTGTTCTAGACAGAGCACCTCTAGCATCTTGCCCCGGCCCATGAATCATGGCAAGGGTCCCAGGAAAAGGATCCCACAGCAAATGTCTGCAGGCAAAAGCAGATCTCAGTCTCCCACTTCAGCAGTTTTGCAGCTCACTTCTTCTTCTTCTTCTTATTTTTTCCCCCTCTTCTGATTATTGTCTCTTTTCTGGTTCCACATCTATGTAGCTTCTTTGATGAACAGTCCTTGGTTAGAAACGGTCACCTTCGGTCCTGTTACTTTGTCTCTGGCTTCTATAGTTTGGCAACACTACAGAGCGGCCAAACCTGGCTTGATTTATAGGACAGAGAGGGGATAATGAAAGAAACGGGAGTGGAGAGAGGGAGGGGGAGGACGACAAACTAGGTTTCATAGAAGTCAGGGGGAGACATGGTGAAAGAGAAAAACTTCTTTTTGTGCCTTCACAAAATGTTTGGTACTGACTATGACCAGGGTTCTGTGAACTCTTTGCTGGGGATATAGTAGCCCCAAACCATGCAGATGCTGGGGGTCCAGTCAGTGAGGACAGACATACAGGTAAGCAACAGTGCAGGATGGCATCAGACTCTCTTCTGTGGACTTCCCTTGTGTTCCTCTGCTTATTCCCATGCCTCTCTCAGCTCATTCCAAAGTATTTTGCCTCTTTACATCTCTCTGTGCTCCATGCTTTTTTTTTTTAAAGAGAGAGAGAGACATGGATTTGTTGTTCTACTTATTTATGCAATCATTTGTTGATTCTTGTGTGTGCCCTGACCAGAGATCAAACCCACAACCGGCTAGGGCTGTTCCCACGCTCTTCTTCCCACTCTCAAGCTCCCTTCCTTCCTTCTCCTGACCCAAGCTGGTTCTTCTTGTATCTTGCTGTTTTGTCACTCTGACAACTATGTTGATAGGGGATTTAGCAACAGAGAATCCTCCACACCTTCCCTTCATCTTTTTATGATAAATGTCCATTAACTTTCTCATTTTAGGGCTCTGCATTCTCTCAGCAGTTTTGCACATTACTTATTCTAGAATCACTTGCAGATCTTTCATTCTAAGTGCTCCAGAATTATGGAATATGATGCAACCCAAATTGACTTAATTCTTCTGCTGCATATTTAGTACTGTGAGAAATCTGAGTTTTGAGAAGTTAGTCTCATGGAGACAGTAATCAGAAAGGATCCTTTAGTATGTGGTGAGAAGTAGAGTCCTGTACAACTGGGGAAGATATGTCCTAGCATTAAAAAATAAAACAAAAGAGAACAAAAAAGAAACAAACCAAAAATATGCCTTAGTAGGTTAACTAAGCTAGACAGGAGATATTTTTTTAACTGTTAATTGAGAAATCTTTTTTTGCCTAACCTATTCTAAATAATGTTATTGGAGTCAATGCAGTGTGTGTGTGTGTGTGTGTGTGTGTGTGTGAATTTCTGAATAATAAATAATATAATAACCATGCTTATTTAGTTTAAGAATGCTTTATAATACCCATGGTGAATAGGTTTACCTTTAAGGTTCTCTTTTAAAAGATTTTATTTATTGATTTATAGGCAGAGGGGAAGGGAGGGAGAAAGAGAAGGAGAGAAATATCAATCTGTGGTTGCCTCTCATGCACCCGCAACTGGGCACCCACAACTGGGCACCCACAACTGGGGACCTGGCCTGCAACTCAGGCATGTGCCCTGACTGGGAATCAAACCCGTGACCCTTTGGTTTACAGGCCAGAGCTCAGTCCACTGAACCACACCAGCCAGGCCCTTTAAGGTTCTTTATGGCTAACACTAGCTTCATTGGCATTCCTTGATAAGGGTACCACCAGAGAGAAGTAAAACTTTATATTTGATTATTCTTAAAATTCCTCTCTAAGCTCCTATATGATTTCATTCCCAGCTACTTTGCTAATCTTACCTCCTACCCTCTCCTTTATGGTCACTCTGCTGTACCTACCCAAGTTATAATTGCTTTTTCATGAACATGCCAAGTACACTCTCTAGAATACTCTTTCTGTTTTTCCCTCCCTCCCTGCCTCTCTCCCTCCCTCCCTCCCTTCCTTTCTCTTTTTTAGATTGTTAATCCTTGCCTGAGGGTATATTTATTGATTTTAAAGAGAGAGGAAGGGAGAGAGAAAGAGCAAGAGAAACATCAGTGTGAGAGAGAAACATCGATTGGTTGTCTCCTATACATGGGAATCAAACC
>PVIA01013909.1:0-29500 GCA_004024845.1 Tonatia bakeri
AAAAAAAAAAGTATCCAACTGAGTGCTGAGTGACTGTGCGAGTTGCTCTGAACTAGGCTGACTTAAGAAAACAAATGTGCACGAACACAGTCCCTGCTTCTAGGAAGCTTGTTTTTTCTTTTCACTCGCTCATTCGGTGAGTATTTACTGAGCACCTACTGTGTCCGTGGGCAATTCCAGACACTGGCAATTCAGAGTAAATAACACCCTGGCCAGCAGCTCTGGTAGTCACAGCGCTGCACTGTGCTCCAAAAGGCTGCGGGCTCAACCCTCGGTCAGGGTGCACACCTAGGCTGTGGGGCTCGGCCCGCAGTCCCAGTGCATGACAAGAGGCAACCCGCTCATACTTCTTTCTCTCCCCTCCCTCCCTTCCTCTCTAAACATCACTGAGCATATCCTCAGGTAAGGATTTTTTTTTAAAGGATGAAAAGGACAGGCAAAATGCCTGTTTGCTGAAACTTCTGGAACACGGTGTGGGCAGGTGCAGACATGACACAGTCAACAGAAGGGGCAAGGACTGCAGAAAACAGCAGGGAAGTTGTGGGGCACTGCTGTGAACGAGGCAGTCCCACGCAGCACACGTGAATGACTGTGTCACGGGAGCTCACCGTAATCTCTCCACTTCCTTCTAAATTTCTAAAACACCTAGCTGATGCGGCTCAGTGGACTGAGTGCTGTGAACCAAAGGGACACCAGTTTGATTCCCAATCAGGGTACAAGTCTGGGTTGCAGGCCAGGTTAGCGGTAGGGGACATTCGAGAGGTGACCACACACTGATGTTTCTCTCCTTCTCTTTCCTCCCTCCCTTCCCCTCTAATAATAAATAAAATCTTTAAAAAAAATTCTGAGCAAACAAAACGCGGGCTAGAATTTCTACTTGAATGGCGTTCTGGCAACTCGGACAGCTGTCACACGAGTCAGAAGGGCACCGAGTGGCCTGAGCCCCACAGGCAGCAGCAGGGGTGGCAGGGCTCCTGGGACGTGAAGTGTGCTCCCTGGACTTCCTGTCCTGGGCTCTCTCTGCAGCTCCAGAAGAAAGACACCCGGGGAAGACCGGAGAGTCCACAGAGACAGAAAGCAGACGGGTGGGTGCCAGGGGCCAGAGGCAAAGTGAGGGGAGAGGGACTCTTCAGGGGGTACCGGGATTCCTTCCAAGATGATCCCAATGTCTCAAAACTAGACAAATTATGGTCACATAACACAGTGAATTCACTAAATGCCACTAAACTGCAGACTATAAAGTGGTTCACGGTTAACTTTATGTCATGTAAATTTTACCTAAATTTTTAAAATGAACTTGAGAAAGTAAACAATAATCGTTCAGGGGTTTACACTAGCAGCTGATGACAAGACTACGTTAAGTCACAGAAGCAGCTTTGGAGATTCATGTTCTGCTCGACACTCAAGAGCTCCTCGGCCGCTGTGGCCCAGCTGGCTGGAGCGCCATCCCGGAACTCGAAGGCTGTGTGTGCGATTCCCCGTCCTGGCAAGCCCCCCGAGGGGCCACCCACCCCACTGCTGCAGTCAGCGAGTGCCTGACTTTTCTGTGTTCAGTTCCTCCGCCGTCAGCGCGCCCGTCCACAGAGGGGAAGGCCATGGTGAGGCACCTCAGGCAAGGTCTCCTCCAGTTCTCGAAGTCCAGCCCGCGAGCTGTCATCGCCTGTGTCTCACCACCGGTCCAGCGCGGCCTTCCCTTCCACCAGCCTCCTCTGCGCACCAGGCTGCCGCGAGCGCATGGCCAGCTCACCCAGGAAACGCTCTGCCCCTGGAAACCCTTCAGGACAGGAACGCTGGCTACGAAGAGGGCTGGCTGCAGGCTCCTGTCCGAAGGAAAGCTGGCGTGCAGCTCTTCCACACGGACCCCGAGAACACTGCTGCTAGAGGAACACTCGTGTGGTTTCGGGGCTCCTCTCTGGACCTGGACCTGTGTCTGCTTTGTTCACACTTAGCATGCTGCTTCAACTGGGTCCTTCTCTTGAAACTGACGGAAACCTCTGCTTCTTTATCCCAGGAGAGTCTTCATGGGTTTTAGACTTTCCCCTCTCCACAGGAGAATCCCCATGCATACTGGACAGGAAAGGGTTATTTTAATTAGTTCTGTGAAGGCTCAATGAATTACAAGCAACTTCATATAATTATTAAAGTAGCCAACTGGGTGACCTCGGTGGCTGGTCAGTGCGACAAGGAAATCCTGTCTTCCAGTTCAGAGTTGTCACCCCATCAGAGGACAGAAGCTGAGAAGCTGCAGGAAGGGCTGCCAGACCTCCAGGACTCACCCTATGAATCTGGGGGAGGGAGACAAATCCATTTTGTGTTCACTCCGTTCTGTACCAGCAGGTGTTCAAAGTTCCGGAACTGAAACACCTGTGGACACACCAGCTAACAGCAGCAGCAGACAAGTCTTTCAAATGCACACAAACCTTTAGCAAGAGACCACATTCTGGGCTGTAAAACACGTCTTGGTGAATTTTAAAGGATGCAAGTCATATGGACCATCCTACAGGACCAAAACAAAATGAAAATCCAGCAATGGAGAGCGCCCTGAAAAGCCTCCAAATACGTGCCACTGCCAAGCAGCTCAGAACCCCGGCCCCAGCACGTCCCGGGATGCGCTCCCCAGCGCAGTGACGGGAGGGGGACAGCCAGCGATGGAGGGAAGCTGGAGGGAAGCGAGAGGTATCCAGCTGGAAAAAAGCAAACCATCCTCTCTGCAGATGACATCACCACGCACGAGAAGCCGAAGAACTGTCACAAAGCTGCTGAAAGTGGTGCGTTCAGGAGGCTCACAGGAGCCAGGACCAGTGCACAAAACTCAACTGTATTTCCGCATACTAGCAAAAAACTGGAATTTTAAAAACGTACGACAGCATTTTAAAAGTATGAAACACTTCGGGATTAAGTCTCACAACAAAAAATATAAGAGACGCAAACAGTGAAAAGAAAAATACTTTTCAGTGAGAACTTACAGGAAACCTAAACAAACAGAGATATACCATTTTCAGGAATCCAAAAACTTAAACACTACTATGTCAAGTTTTCTACCATTTGATATACATATTTAACACAATTCCAATCAAAATTCCAAGCAGGTTTTCTTTCTGTAGAAACTGATAAATTCTAAAATTCATGTGGAAACACAAGCAATATAAAATAACCAAAACACCTGAAAATGAACAACAGTGTGAATGTTACTAACATTACTTAGTTGTAAGACTTATTACAAAGCTACAATAATTAAGACAGTGTGGCACTGGCCTAAAAACAAACTTAGTAACAAAAATAAGCCCATACATATACAGGACAAAAGCACAAAAGCAATTCACTGGATGAAGGGTGGCGTTTCAGAAGTTGCTAGAATGTATGCACAAACAACTAAAAGAAACTTTGATCAATACCTCAAACTATACGCTAAAATCAACCAAAATGGACCACAGACCCAAATATAAAGTCTAAAATAATAAAGCTTCCAAAAGAAAACTTTGTGACTTTCACAAAGAAAATGGTAATAAATGTACAACCATATAAAAGAAACTGATAAATTAAAACTCATAAAAACTTTAAACATCTGAAAAGACAACCCACATACTGAGAGAAAATATACGTCAGAAGGATTTGTATTCAGAACATATACACAACTTAGCAACCCAACTTTTTAAACGGGCAAAAGATCGTAACAGAAATTTCATCAAAGATACATAGACAGCTAATAAACACACAAGCACACACGAAAGGTACTGAACGTCCTAAGCACTAGAAACACAAGTGAAAACCACAATCCAATGCCCTTCGGACCCACGAGGACGTCTGTCATCACAGAGACAGGCGACAAGGCCAGATGACGACATGGCGTGGCCGGGACTCGCACACAGCTGCTGAGAACAGAAATGGGTGCAGCCGCTGCAGTAAACAAGGCTGGCGGTTTATTACCAAGTTGAACGTGCCCTGGCTGGTGCAGCTCAGTGGACTGAGTTGAGTGCCAGCCTGCGAACCAAAGGGTCGCCAGTTCCATTCCCGGTCAGGGCACAGGCCCAGTAGGGCTGCACGAGAGGCAACCACACACTACGTTTCTCTCCCTCTCTTTCTCCCTTCCACTCTCTCTGAAAGTAAATCAGATGTTCTTTAAATTTTAAAAAAGTGAAAAAAACAAAACAGAAAACACGGCACGTCATAAAGGCTGGATGCAGAGCTGAGACTCACACACGGCTGTGGGAAGACCAGGAACAACGAGACCAGTTCTCAGCGTACACACATCTACCCTGTGACTCGGCAACCACAAGGGTTCGTGTGACCTTGGGAAGGGAGTGCTCCAGCAACTTGACTCACAACTGGAAAGGACTCAAACGTTCCCCCGCCAGTGACTGGTCTGTCCGTCCATGGAGTATCACTGAACAATGAAAGGAATGAAGGGCTGACACATGCAATACGTATGGGCCGCAGACGCACCACACCCAGGGAGAGACACCGGGTTCCAACAGCCACGGTGGAGGGTTCCATCCCGGGCAGGGCCCATCGACCAGTGGGTGTGTGAACAGGTGGGACGGCAAATTGGCACCCCCCCATCGATCAATGGAAAACCGTCCTTGTGGAGACAAGGGAGGGTGTTTGAATGTGGATGCTGAGATGTCACTAAAGCATCAGCTTTAGTTTCATAAATGTGAGCAGGCTACTGTGGTCATTTGGGGAAAGGTCCCTATTCCCAGGAAATGCCAAAAGGTGTTTTGGGGATAAAGGATCATTACACTGCCAACTTACTTTTGAACAACTCAGGAAAAAGCTCACGTGGTGAAATGTTAATAAATCTAATGGTAGGTTTGAAACTTTTTAAAATAAAATGACGACAGGACATCTAAGGCTTTAAAAATAACTTTACTTTGTGAATATTGTTATAATCCACGTTAACACATTTCCAAGAAAACAAAAAACTTTATGAAGTTATATTCTTATCAGACACTAAAAAGTCCTGAATCACTTAAAATCTACACATAAAAACTGTGCATGCAACTTTTAAGCGCAAAGAGAATAAGGAATTTGAAGATAACCAGCAACTACGGTACAGTGACAGCTCAAGTAAAGGGTCGCACGTGGGCTAACACACTGAAGAACGGGCGAGACTGTGGTGAGCGCCGGCGCGTTCGTGGCAAGTCTGCCCACCGGGACCGTCCACTGCAGCAACTGAGCAGGGCAGAGGCAGGCGTGGCGGACACCGGCAGGTGCAGAGGGAGCACGATGAGCACTGACCGCCCGCGCCCACTGACAGGACGCACACAGGACGCTGGCCGCTGCTTCCAAGGTCCTGCCAGAACACAGCACCCAAGCATCATCGCAAGGATGGATCCAGCAAACCCAAGGTGGGGAACAGTCGATCAGATGCGCTCCTCCCGAAAGGGCAAGGAAAGACGGGGCAACCGCCCCGGATTAGAGGGTCCAGGGGCCCTGGAAGCTAAACGCAAGGCACGGCCCTAGACTGAAGGCCTGAAGCACAAGAGAGCATCTGCCCAGATGCTCTTCCAACAAGACACACACAGCCAACAGGCACACAGAAAGTTGTTCAACATCACTAACTGTCAGGGAAACGCAGATCAAAACCACGGTGGGGCACCCGTCACTCCTGTGAGAGTGGCTGTCATCCACAAACCCACACACACCCAGTGCCGGCCAGGACATGGAGAAAGGGGACCCTCGTGCACTGCCAGTGGGAATGCAGACTGGGGCAGCCGCTGTGGAAAAGTGTGGAGTTCCCTCAAAAACTACAAACGGATCTGCCTGGGTGTTATTCTGAAGAAAACAAAACCAGTGGACCTGCATCCCCATGCTCACTGAGCAGTTTCAACGACCAGACACGGAAGCAACCGTGTCCACCGATGGATGGACGGACGGATGGATGGACGGATAAAACTGTGGTGCATGTGTGCGTGCAACGGAGCATTATTCAGTCAAAACAAGGAACTCTTTCCGTCTGCACCAGCACAGGTGGACCTCAAGGGTGTTCTGCCCAGTGAAAGGGGAGCGGGGATCAAACGCTGCACCCCAGCTACAAAGTCAGTCTAGGGAGGCCATGTACAGTGTGGAGCCTGTAATTTGTAGTACTGTGTAAAGCTGCTAATAAAGTAGATCTTGAAAGTTCCTGTCACAAGAAAAAAATTGTAACTAAGAGCAGAAATGGATGCTAATTAGATTTTCTGCGGTGCTGACACCGCGGCACACACAAACCACCACGCCGCACTCGGAGACTGCCGGCCGTCAGCGCCACTCCCTCGGGGAGCGAAGGGTGGAGGAGCTGACGTGGGGAGTGCACTTGGCACAGGGCCTGGAGCACCCGCCACGCGCACCAAGTTCACGGTGGCTTTTATCATGCAACGTAAGATGGAAAATGACTATGAAAAAAAAAAAGTAAGACTTTAGATTAAAAACACCAGTCCCATCTGGGGAGAAATATCTTCTGTCCATGGTTGTTATGATAGTAAACAACTAAAATAACCTTAATGACCCACAAAGGATTGGTTAAATAAATCATAATTTCCTGTAGCTATTAAGGTTATAATGTATGTGCTGAGAGGCATTTTATGCCATGCGATATTATTAACAGAATAAAATAGGATTCAGAAGAGGAGCTGAAATATAATCCCACCTACATTTGTAAAACATTGAATATACACACACAGAAGAATCAGCAAGAGCTGGCTCTGGGGGGCAAGGCGTGCAGGCTGCCTCAGACGAGGGGTGCCTGCAGGACACACTCCCCGGGATGGGCACGGAGCCCCCATATGCCCCCCTCCCAGGCTGGGGCGCAGCCTCTGCTCCCGCACGCAGGCTCCGGAGTGCAGCAAGCTTCTCACAGCGCCTGCCTCCCGGGGTCTTTCCCACACTGACTCGGTGACCCGTCTTCCCTTAGTTACCCCCCCAAGAATAGGACCGTGACTGACCCAGTTCATCTCTCCTAGCAAGATGCGGTGGACTGCTGCCAGGACACAAGTTTACCTGAGAAGGGAGGACAGACAGGCTAAGAGGCCAGGAGAACTGCCAGATAACCTCCCAAAATTTTTGCAGAGCCACAGGAGGGAGATGAAAGAAACAAACGAAAAACGGCCTTTCTGTTGAACCGTAACTCCCCAGGCCCTGGAAACCTGTCATCAGGTAGAGCACGTAACACCCACACCTGACTGTGTTTTTGTGCATGAATCCTCACCACGAAAGGACCGGAGCCCCACAGGGTCTCACAGACCATTCCCTACTTAGCAGAGACAAACCCCAAACTGAAGTACCCAAATAATACATAGTTAAGCAAGAGCAAATCTAGGGTTCCAATGAAAAAAGGGTACGTTTCTGTGTCTGGATTTTCATTTTTACTTTATTAAGCAGGACGCTGAAACACAGAGCAACTGACCCTTGTGGGGAGGGGGGGAGAAGAGCTGTGCTGGCACACAGTCTGGGGCAGGACCTGGACGCAGGCTGGATTTTCATTTTGAAAAAGGGGGTGGGAGTGCCCTATGGCTGACTCCTTCAGGGCAGCCCTACCATGTGACCCACGCAGACACTGGCGTTTCTTCTCACTGTAATATGTGTCATCTGTAAAAAAGTCCCCGTTCATTTTTAAGTTCTCTTTCCCACCACTCTCCTGAGCTCTCCCCCGCCTGCGCCCTCTTCCCCAGACTCAGAGGCAGCCCCAGCTGCTCTTCAGTGGAAGAGGCCCAAGCTCCGAGCCTCACTCCACAGCACATCCATCCTGCTATGGGGAGCGGCGCGTGGCCTGAGCACTGGTCGACCCCGGTCACTGAGCTGCCACCCTTGCCGGGGGCCACCTGCCTCCAGATTCCAGGTTCACAGGACACTCCACAGTGTTTGCAAGCTCAGTGCTCTCCGTTACCTGCAGCCGGACATCCTTAACTGACACCACCCTCTTCAGGGCTCCAGCACTGCTGGTGGTCTCCTCCTGCCTGGACTGAACCAGCACCAAGGACAAAGGCACTCTCCATCACCACTAACTCGAGAACTGCACACCCACTCCACTCCAATGGTTAAAGCAGCCTCTTCCTCCGTTTCTGTCCCAGCTACCGAAACCAGATTCAATCCGAAACTCCCGGCACACACGACGCGCTCAGTCTCAAACTGTCTTTCTTGTCTTCGATGTCTGAATACAAATTAGCAGCCCTGGCATCCGTGGCCTGCGGTGACACTCCGCCTACCACCGCTACCTTCATTTCTCACGAGCCTTCCCTCAGGAGAATGCTTCCATCCAGCCGGCCACACCGTGGTCTTCCACGCGAGCTCCGCGGCAGCATCCCCCAGGGCACACCTCACACGGGCTCACCGCCGGCCTCTGGACCCCGAGGCAGCCACCTCCTCGACCACTCACTTGGCACGTAACACTGGTGTCACGCTACCGTTGCCGCCTACTTGCCCTTTAAAGAACACACACACCCTGGCTGGTGCAGCTCAGCGGATGGAGCACGGGCTGCAGACAAAGGGGGTCGCCGGATCCATTCCCAGTCGGGCACGGGCCTGGGCTGCGGGCCGGGTCTCCAGTAGGGGGCGCGTGAGAAGCAGCCGACTGACACAACTCGCTGCCTTAGTCATGTTTTTTATAAACACCTCACAGCGATGTTCTCTCCCTTTCTCCCTCCCCTCCCATCTCTCTAAGGTAAATCAAGTCTTTAAAAAGAAAAAGCAAGAGAAAAGCAGTTAGTTGCCTACAAGGGAGCTCCCATAAGACTTCGAGCTGATTTCTCAAAGAAGTACTTCCGACCAGACGTGACTGACACAAAACGTTCAAAGGACGGAAAGCGAAGACCCACCACCTACACTACTCTGCCCAGCAAAGCTGTCGTTCAGAATCGAACGGCAAAGACCCTCCCAGACAAGGAGAAGCTAAACAAAGTCATCGCAAGAAATGTAAAACGAAGTTAAGAAAAAATAAAAAACATGACTAAGGCAACAGCTACACACCTATCAATAATCACTTCAAATGTAAATGGATTACATGCTCTAATCAAACACACAGGGGGGCTGAGTGGATAAGAAAATAAGACCCTTACACTTGCCGCCTACAGGACACTCACTTCAAATGGTAAGACACACACAGAGGAGAGTAAAGGGGTGGAAAAGATAGTTCGTGCACATGGAAATGGAAGCAAAAAAGGTTGGGGTGGCAGTATTTGTGTCAGACAAACTTACTTGTGTCAGACAAACCAGACTTTAAAACAACGTCTGCGACAAGAGACAAAGGAGGACATGTCACGTATGACAGCGAGCTATGGAAGCACCCCCAGGGTCCACAGACAGACGCCGAGGTGCTACACACGAAAGAACATTACTCGGCCGTGAACAAGATCGGCAGCCTACTTAGCGACAGCACCAACGGACCAGGGGTGCAAGTGAAACAAGATGAGAGAAAGACAAACACCACGTGACCTCACTTACACATGGAGTCTAGTGAGAGGGAATGAACGAACAGACAACACAGAAACAACTCAGACACAGAGCACACCCCGGTGGCTGACAGATGGGAAGGGGTTGGGGGCTGGGCAGAGGGTGAAGGGATTAAGAGGTGCAGACGGGCAGCTGGGAAACAGCCAGACACAGGGAGTGCAGCACGGGGAACACGGTGACACACCGGGGTAACTGTGCGTGGTGTCACGTGGACACCAGCCTTATCGAGGTCACTTCGTAAGTGACAGAAATGTCTAACCAACGTGTTGTGCACCTGAAACAAATAGAATGCGTGTCAACTGCGATTGAAACTTTAAATTTGTAGATACACTAATCTAGCAAGTTTCAGGAAAAAAACCACCCTATCCCCCTCCCCCAATAACACTGTCCCCTGAAGAACTCCAGGACACTGATTCTAACCCTTGTCTCCCACACCTAAAAGAATCTGCAAACACAACCTTTCAGGGAGACAGAGGAGACACAATGGGAACGGGGAAAGAAAGGGTGGCTAAAAAAGTAGACCTGTTAATTTAACACTTTTTCGGTCAAGCACATCAACGGTCCTTAGAGCCATTGTCCCCGAAACAATGACCACACAGGGACAGGGTGCTCATTAAAAGCACTGGTCGGGGAAAACCACTCTCCAGCAACCAGACAGCTCAACAGCACTGTCCACTGTAAGAACTTACTCTGTTCTCCGGAACTTTCACTGGAGCTGATCTGAAGTCCAACATTAAACACGTGAATTGGTCAGTGCAGTCACGACCACACAACTTCCCGTTTCCACCACATCTTGGTGGCAGGAGAGGGGCAGAGAAGGGTGCAACCAGTCTGCTGTGACCACCATTCACACATTTAACTCAGGGGGCCAAAGGCCTCAGTGACATGCTGCCACAGCGGGTGGTCACTCCAGCAAACCCACCCTAGGGAAAAGGCAGCCCTCCAACGCTCCTGCGGAGTTGGGGCCAAGGAACCAAAGCTAGGAGCCGACAGCTGCGGCGTGACGTCCACGGGAACACGACTGTCACTTCAACCAACCACATACCCACCATGACATCCCAAGATCAGGGCCCTTCCGAGGGAGAACAAAACACTATCTTCCGTGGACTCCCACATAAACCAGGTCACATTTTAAATGGTGCGTGGATAATGGAGCACAAAGTGGGCAGGTAGGAGGGGTCAGAGGGGTCACTCGCCCTCCGAGAAAAGAAAGCTTCCTTTGTCTTCAGAAGTGACCAACTTCATGCTTTTACACAAAACCTGGGATCCGGACCCTGAAGCAGGCCGGACACTGGCCCTCCTCCACCGCGGTCCACAGGCGCTCCGGGCCACCAGTGGGGGCAGCCAGCAGGGAGCAGGAGAGGACGAAGCGGTGTGGCCAGGCCCTACCTCCCGGACAAGAGACAAAGAATCAAAACTAAGGCGCTGGGCCCAGCGGAAGCAGACACCCCAAGATGGCAGAGATGTCCTCTGAGATGGACACTTCCAGAACAGACACCTGCAGGAGCCGAGGACAAACAACCACTGAAGTTCCCCAGGCTTTCTCCCCCGGGGCTCCTGCACAGCGCGCTCCTACTGTGAGGTGATCGTCACAACGCCTTTCTCCCCCAAACCAAAATAAGAGTTCATCTGAACCCACAAATACCGTCACACTAACAGGCGACTCCCATGGGAGAAGGCATGGAAAACGTTAACAGTGACATGGACAAAGACTCTGTGCTTGGTGTGGTCTAAACCACAGATTCTGAGGGAATAGCGAACTCTCTGTGCTGCATACACATGCCCGTCCCCAAGGTGCTCGCAAGCACCAGCACCACACACTCCCCCTCCTCACAGGCACACACTCACACGCACACACACTCAGCTCAGTCTCACTGAACTTTTGACCTGGTCCGACCAACCCCCCTGTCCCCCAGGCACAACACGCGAGGGACAGTCTGGAGCAGCCGAGCTCTGACAGGCAGTGGCAGCCGGGTGCCGGCCGGAGTGGCTCCGACGCCCTCCGTCCACCGCAGCCAGGCGCTGCCGGAGGGGGTCAGCTCACGGCCTCCTCCCCACGGTCCCCAGACCGCTCTCCTTCCGCAAGACAGAAAAAAAAACCATTTCTCGAGTTGCTGACATGCGCGATTGCTGACGACACGCATGCCTGGGAGCGACTTCAATTGTCTTCAACTTCTAGTAACAAAAATATTTTTTTAAGATTTTTTTTTTTTTAAGAGGGAAGGAGGGAGGAAGAGAGAAATAGGTGCCTCTGGCACACCCCCAACTGGGGACCTGACGCAGGCACGTGCCCTGGCTGGGAATCAAACTGATAACCCTTTGGTTCTGAGGCTGACATTCAATCCACTGGGCCACACCAGCCAAGGGAAAAAAGGAAATATCAGAAGTCCGCACTAAGGGAAAAGACTCACTGCAGGAAGGAAAAGCTCACCCACTCACATGCATACAGGGCACCTTGCTTACCATGACCAAACCCTAAGCCTTCCCCGCTCCACCCGGGAGACGGGAGTCTCAAGCAGGACAATCCTGCTCACATACGAGACACTTGGCAGTGTCTGCAGGCACTTTTATTTGTCACAACTGAGGCTGCCACTCGCTATAGAGCGCGCAGAGGCCAGGACGCTGCTAAATGTCGTGACCGCATCAGACGCCTCCCCCAGCAAAGGCTCATGGGACCCGAAACACCCACCGCGCTGCAGCCGAGAAACCCGGAGCACTCACGCAGCCCACAGGACCCTGAGCGCAAACGCCCGCGGTTCCTCTCTCAACCATAAGAACTGCTGGGAAGAAAAAAAAAAAGAGGCTTGCCTAGTTTTCCGTATGATGGGTTAGTGACTGTTACAGGCTGGCGTGAAGGACGTGTGAGGAGAGCGCCCGAGGAGCAGCACCCAGTGAGACAGGAAGGGACGGTAGGCCGAAACGGACCTCTGAAGGGCGCAGCACCGAAGGAAAAGGCGACCACAAGCTGGAAGCTATCGCCATATCTCAGTCCGCGCTCTAAGCACGCACGTGCTCCACAGAAGAAACGAAAGCGAGGGGACGTACGTGACGCAAGACGCCGCCCTCCGGAGCTCTGCGGAGCCTCGCGTCTCCGCGCAGGCTGGAGACCTGGGGGGGGGGGGGGGGCGGCGACCTTCCCACCGGCAAAGCTCTTTTCCAAGCACACCTGCAGACGAGGTTTCCACAGAAAAGCAAACTCACATAACCCACAGTCGCACCGAGTGTAGTACTGCACCTTCATTTTGTACACATTTAATTTTAAAGCCCCGATCCGGCCCTGGCTGGTGTGGCTCAGCGAATTGAGCACGGGCTGCGAACCAAAGGGTCACTGGTTCACTTTCCAGTCAGGGCATACGCCGGGGTTGCGGGCCAGGTTCAGGTCCCTGGAGGGGGCCACGTGAGAGGCAATGACACATGGACATTTCTCTCCCTCTTTCTCCCTCCCTTCCCCTCTAAAAATAAATAAATAAAACCTTAAAAAAAAAAAAAAAAAAGACCCAGATCTGAACACAGCTCCCACCCTGGGTCCAAACCCACGAGGTCAGGGCGATTCCGGGTCAGCTGACAGCACTGTGCTTCCCGAGGAACGGTCCTGGAGTCACTGAACTGTGGTCCGAGGAAAGCCTAGGAACCGTGTCGTTCAAAATTCCCACTTCATAAAAGGGGCATCTGAAACCTCGTGGGACGTGCCTAACACCACAACCCAAGGTAACAACGCGGGTGGGCTCACAACCCAGGCTGGTGAGACGTTCAGTCCCCCCGAACGGATCTCAGGCCCGTGTCGGAAGCCGGGCAGCCCTGCCACCCTGAACTCCCGCCCGCACCACCTTTTGCACCCGGGTTTCCAGCATTCTGCTGGTGCTCCTCACTCCTGCCAGCTCCAAACCACAAGACCCCAGCGCGGAGCCTCTCCCCGTCAAAGGGCAGCGGTCGGTCGTGCCGAGTGCAGCCAAGGTGTATTTTAGGCTGTCCTAGCTGTGTTCCAGGACACTAGGTGAGACCGAGCTGAGCTTCTGCCCCCAAGCCGGCCAGATGCTCGCCCAGGCTGCCCTTCAGAGACGAGAGGAAACCTCCCCTTCCACAGTGGCAGAGGCCCCCAAGCCCCTCGGAAGCTTCCCTCCGCAAGCAAACGCTGTGAAAAAGACAAACTTCCCTTTCAAGATGCTGGTGTGAACAGAAAGGGACCCAGCACTCCCTCTGGGGCACCACACTGACAGAACACCCCCCTCCAGGATTTCCAACAACACGAAGCCCTGCCCCGCCACGAGCCAGCCCGGCCGTGGGCTCTCCAGAGAACGTTTACCGTGCGGCATCTTCCAACACACAGGTTCACGGGGCCAACCACTTATTTTTAAATCATTTTAAATCACTTACCTACAGGCCTACTCAAACGCCGCCTTCCACAGTGAGGCAGTACCTAATCACCTCCTTTTAAATTGCAACAACGCTCTCAACGTGACCCTCCCTTTGGCTCCGCCCTGCTCCGCTTTTTGTCACCCAGTGCACCACACAATTCATTTACCATCTGTCTCCTTCCACTGAAGAGGGCAGGTATTTCCACCTTCTCAACTGTATCCCCAGTGCCTAACACACTGCTCCTAGCGCACCGTATTAGCTGAAAGGAACAACTGAAATCACACACTTGTCCGTCCATACTTAATTCAGCGTTTTCAAACAACCTTCACCCCATGTTAAGAAACAAAGAACTGTCCACCACCGGCACTGCGCAATCTGTCCAGCCCTCATTTCACAATGGAAGTGGACTCAGAAACAGCATGAGGGCCCTGGCCGAGTGGCTCACTGGGTTGGGGCGTTGTCCTGTAACCAAAGGGCTGCGGTTCAATCCCCGGCCAGGGCACACGCCTAGGCAGCGGGTTCAGGAGCATTCAGGAGGCACCCCCATCGATGTTTCTCTCTCACCCCTTCCCCTCTCTCCAAAAGCAACGAAAAGAAAATGTCCTTGGTGATGAGAAAGGACTGTGTGAGACATACGGTCTGGCATCAAAGGTCCTGAGATCCATGTGAGTCTTCCTGCAGCCACTCGGCTTCTCTAAATTTGCCACTGCCTCCTGTGAAGTGAGAGCAACTCCTGCCCCACCATGAGGGCCAGGGACACAAAACGAGGGGACACCGGGAAAAGGCACACAGTGCTCCTATAGTGTCACTTGTCACTAGACTATGTTGACCTGCCCGAGTCGTAAGAGGCAGAGAGTGGCACAATCAGAGTACAAGTTCCAGACCCCCGACACCCAGCACAGGGCCTCTCGTGTTACGGAGCGAGGCCTCTGACGGCCCTCTCCAGGGCCAGCCGACTCTTCCACTTCGTTCAAGGCCTCTCCACCTTTGGGCGGTAGGGGACAGCTCTCAGGACTTGAGGAAAGCAGTAGCCCTCTCCTCCAGCAAAGTGCACTCGTGCGCACCAACACAAACCTCCTGTGGGCCAGGCTGTCCACAGGCCCCGGGTAGGGCACCCACTGACACCGCGGCTGTGCCCCTGAGCTGCCCTGGGCAATTGTCACTACTTATTTTAATGCATAACAACTCACGCCTTGGTGCTCTCCACTAAGAGGTTGGATCCGAGGGAACACCAAGAGCAGACGCCTGGAGTCTGAGTTAAGACCACCACCCGGTCGGTCACCATGTGGATGCAGGGTGGACTGGAACCACTGCCACCTCCAGGAAGGGCGGCAAAGGCAGCCGTCCTCAAAGGCTGGAAGCTCAGGACCAAAAGCGGATGGACAATCATATCATTTTTATTTTGATGCCACACCATACAAGAACCGCTCAGATAATTTCACACGACCGTTTCAAACCATCACCGAGAGGCAGCGCGTTCTCGTCCCTGAAGAAAATATGCCCGAAATGTCTGGGAAGGAATTTCTGCCCCCAGCCCCAACCCCATCACGATTCGCTCCAGACCAGATTATACACAAGGATTCCATCCTCCCCTTCCTTACTTCGGTCAAGTAACAGACTGTATTCACTGTAAAAATAACATGCCCAGGGAAAAGACAAAGCAGTATTAAATCTTCGGGGAGAGGAGTAACGACCACTGAATGCAGGGCTGCAGACGCCCGGCTGCCCAGCGGCGCCTCCACACCCTCATCTGAAGCCATGCGGACACCCGCCCCGCGGCACAGCCATGCCGCAGAGCGTCTGGTGAACCCCACACCTGTGACAGCTTCTATCGCCGAGTGGTGGCATTACGGTGCCTTTAATTCTCTTACCTATACTTTGCTTTAAGTTCAAGTTTTACATAATGTATATACTATTTTTAAGGTCAGAGATTTTGAACAACTTAAAGCATTGCCTATACATTCACAGATACTTGGTCTAATGATTACAGAATCCCAATGTGGGGGGTGGGAAGCAACATACAAGGCCTCATGCATATCCCCCGCCAAACAAAAATTAAGTATATTGACTCTTCCAAGGAAATCCTGTACATTCAAGGTTCATGAACTAAGGTTTTTTTTTTTAACGTGCAAAAATAATATCCATGTTTGGGGGACGGTTCTCTAAGTGGGAGGTCTCGCACCTCTCTCAGAACTGTAGCATGAAACCTCCCAGCCCTTCCTTCTAAAGGCTGCTTCACTTCAAACAGAAGCCAAGTCCTTGAGGATTCTGCTTCCTACATTTTCTAAATCTGTGAGTTCAGCCTGGAGGTCCAGGGTAAAATGAGATCTTCCCTGCCAGTAAAAGCTGGCTTCCTAAAGCAGCTAATACCCATTTCCACCCCTTGGTATTACTCACCAGTTCTATCTTTTAAGGCTGCCACCAGTTAAGTTCGTACAGCCTCTTCAGCTGGCCTAACAAGGTACAACTCAGCATTAGTTTTTTGTCGTTTTTTATTTTAAAGATCGGTTTTCCACTGCATCATAAATTCTAACCAAGGGATTGTGTCTCAAACTGTCAGGACAATAAAGTATTAGATTAAAAACTCACCTAAACGAAATAAAAGTAAATTTATTTATACTTAGAGAATCAAAACTGATAGTGTTCTTGGTGAGTTCTCCAGTCACAGAGTCAAATTTGTTACAAACCTAAAAATTAACTTCTAAATTTTAATCTCTGATAACGACTGAAAATCTTAAATTTTACATTAACCATTTCAAAACACACCTTACCTGAGAAATTAGAAGAGTTACACAGGTGTAAGTAGTTATCAAAATGGAGCGCAAATACCCACTCCTGCTGCGCGTATTTGAACGAGCAGACCCTCCACCAGGGAGTGGCCTCCCAGAACACCTCCAACAGCCCATCATTCACCTGCAGCTGACTTTTCATTTGTTGCCCAAATTTGACCTCTCCTCTCAGCTTGCACTTCCTTTAGGAATCACATTACACTCGCTGACCCTCAGAAATCGAGTTAATTTCTCCCAGTGTAACACAAGTTATTTAGAGATGACTCTGCATAACTGTAATGAGACAGAATTAGGTACCTCTATTTTTCCATCAACAGAATGGGAATAAATGGGTCCTGAAGGATGAGTTTTCCCACAGCACTTGTGGAACGGGTACCTCAACTTGGAACGTGTAATCTGCAGGGAGGAAAGCGGGCTGGGGCCGTCCTTCCGCGACCAGCGCCCCAGACGCGTGGTTTCGGGCAGAACCTCCCAAACAAACAGCCACCATTTTGAGCCCCAGGATCTGAACCGCTCACTGTCTTAAGCCAACCGAAGGAAAACACAGGACTGCCCAGACAATGGTGGGACCTCTCTTGACTCAGCATTCCCCAGTCTTTCCTTTCTGCGGCCCTGTTTCTCGGCTGGAGTCAGCAAACAGTTGTCCCCCGAAAATTTTTAGCAAAAAGCACGCTTTTTACAGTCTCGTTCAAACTTTGAAAATAAACACTGTGGTGCTACCTAAAATACCCCAGTGACTCCATCTTCCCCAAAACAGAAGCAGCACGCGCTGTAATCACATTGTTTTAATCAGTTTACGGAACTAAGGATCCAGTGAATGGCCCCAGTTATCAGCCCGCATTCCTCTCCATTCTCCCACCCTGGCCCTTTTGATCTTTTCGTTTTCCCGATTTCATTAACTCTGCAATAAGAGCGAGTTCCCACACTTCATTCATAGGAGAAGCAAACAATACTTCCGCAAACGACTCAAAATCTAAAACTAAAGGCGAGGCAAAAAATCTTGGAGAAGTAAACGAACTAAAATCAATCCGAAAATGGCAGAAAGTGAGATAGGTGGGGGCGGGGAGGCCACGACCACGATTCGCTCCTCCAAACGGGTGACTCCTATTTTGATGACTCCATCGGCGAACTCCAAGGCAGAGCTGGAAAGAAGAACTGACCCACCGTTTGCATCCACCTTTGTGCAAAGGCACAAGGTGGGAAGTTACTCCGCACATTGCTATAGGCGACCGCGCGATGCAACCTGCCGACCAATCAAATATTTCACACCGCCTTCCAAAATTAAAAATAAAAGGAGGATGCGGCTGCTGCGGGGCTGACCGCCCTTCTAAACGACCGGGTTCCTTCCGTCCCCCACTCTCCCGCCACCAGCCCCGCCGCGAGGAGCCCGGTCGAGCGCGGCGCTCACAAAGCCTCAGGCGTGAGCGCCTTTGGCCAGGCCAGAGCCGCCCCTCTCCTGCCGCGATAATGGTGGCGAAACCGACCCCAAAGCTCCGCAGGTCCCGGCATGAGGAGAGCCACCCGTTCCGAGCGCAGAGGCGCCGTTCAAAAATAACGGGAGTCCTAAACTTTCCCTCCGCGGCCCCGCAGCCCCGATTCAGACCGGCGCGCCCGCCGATGTGGGGACGCGCCTCGCCCGGCCCCGCGGCCCCGCCCGGTGCCCCGTCCCGCCGGCAGCTGCCGCGCCGCTCCCGCCGTCCCGAGAGAGAGCTCCCGGAGGCCGAGGAGAGCGGCGGTCCCACTCCCACAAAAGCGCGCTCGGCCGCCCGCCCGCCGCCCGCTCCGCCTCGCTAGAGCAGGCGCGGTGCGCGCGGCGGCCGCCCGCCCCCGTCCCGAACCCGACTCCTGCCCCGGCCGGTCCGCACCGAGCCCTCCGCCGGGAGCCTTTCCCCTCCGCGCGGAATCGGGCGCCGCGCGCCGCCGCTCACCTCGATCTCGAAGTCGGGCAGGCGGAACGCCGTGCGAAAGAGCGAGCAGAAGTGCGCGATGGCCGGAACTTCCCACCAGGAGCGGAGCTCGCCCAGCCCGGCCGCGCCGCCCTCCTCCGGGCACATCTCCCGGCCCCGGCGCTCGCGGCCGGAGCCCCGGCCCCGAGCTCGACGCGCGCCTCGCGGCCCCACGCTGCCCGCCGGACTCCCGCCTCAGCTCCGCGGGCGGGGGTAGGGGCGCGGGCGGCGGCTCCTCCCGCTGCCGCCGCCGCTCGGCGTGAGCATGAGCTGAGGGCGGGCGCGGGGGGCGACGGCTCGCCGGAGTCACTGAGGCGGCTGAGGCTCCGGCTGCCCGCAGGCTCGGCGCCCGCGCCCCATCCCGCGGCGGCCGCCCCCAGCCGGTCCGATGCAATCACCGCGCGGCCGGCGCACACAGATGGGGCTGGGGGCGGGGCGGGGCCCGAGCGAGGCCCGGGGGCGGGGCCGCCACGAGGAGGGGGCGGGGCCTCCCCGCCACAACAACAACCCCGCCCCCACCGCGGCCGGGACAGCTGCACGGGAAGAGAGGGGGAGGGGAAAGCGAACTGGGCACCCCAACAGCGCAGTGTGAGTGGACGCGGTTGAGGGGCACCCCAGGAGCAGCTCGGAGAACCACTCCGCTTCCCAGGTGTTCGGGATTGAGGAGTTGAATGACTTTCAGGAGTGAGGACAATGACGGTCTCCCGCCCACCCCCCACTAGGCCTTAGTGGTCGCATCCTGTTAAAGGGCCCGCGGCGTGAGGCTTTCCGTTGGGACCAGATGCAGAAAGACGCACGTGTGGGAGTTCGGTTATTATTAGTACGGAGGCTAGCACCGGAGAACCTGCGGACTGGGCACCGAGCAAATCGAAGGCCTCGAGAAATTAAGTGGTTTCCACTTGTTCCTGAACACTTTTATTCCATCCGAGAAGCACTAGGGAGCTCTAAAGTGGCTCTTTTCTTCGAGGGAAGAAGGCGGCAGGTCTGGTAGAGCTGGAACCCAGTGCGATGGACGCTGGAGCGCAGCGGGAAGGGTGGGGTAGGGGAGCCACCAATCAGCCGACGTGCGGAAGAGCGATCCCTCCCACCACCGCCCCCTCTCTCGCTGGGAATGGGCTCTTGTGACTGCCCTAGAGAAGCGGAGCTTGGAGCCCGAAGATACCCTGGCTACAGACTGGCTGCCTGGAAGGGTGCGCGCTGTGTAGTGAGAAAGTTGGGGGATGGGAAAAGGGAGCTAGTCTGAGGAGTGGATTCTGGTGGGGGTGGGGACATGCGCGCCTTAGGCTGAGAGACTGCTCGAGCAGAAGGATGGGTGTTGAGGGGTCTACTTTAGAAATGTTGCGTTCTACACTATGTTAGAATTCTGCTAAGCCTGAAAGGAAAAAAAAAAAAAGAATCACCTCCAAAGCAGACCAGAAATTTGGAAAAAACAGTCGAATGCCCAGATTATTTGTAGTGGTCACTGCGATTACGTATCACATTGACCAAAAGGTTTGTTTTCTCTAAGATGACTCTGGGAGCGCTTAGTTGTCTTTAACTTAGAAACAATTTTGTTAGGTTGTGTTGTGACAGCTGTCATCAGCGTGCATTTTTTTAAAAATTTATCAGAATTGGTGAATTTTTGTGAAGCTATTTTAATATTGAAGGTGGAAGAAAATATGCAACATTTTCCACATATTATGCTTTATTATTTCAAGAAAGGTAAAAACGCAACTGAAATGCAAAAAAAAAGAATAAAGATTTGTGCAGTGTGTGGAGTAGGTGCTGTGACTGATCGAACGTGTCAAAGTGGTTTGCTGGAGATTTCTCACCAGCGATGCAGTGGGTCTGGTAGACCAGTTGAAGGTGATGAGGATTGTCAACTCGAGACATTAATTGAGAACAATCAATGTTCTAACACACAGGAGGCAGCCAGCATCCTCAAAATACCCAAATCAATAAAGTTACTGGTGAAAATGAAAAATGTGTCTTTTACTTTATGGAAAAAACAAGCCCAGTATTTAGCAAGCGCATTCTAAAGTCTCAAAGGACCTGAGTGGGTTCTGGATTCCACCTTTAAGGCAGGAAGCACCAGCCCCTTCCCCCAAGTTAATCGAGTACTTACTGCGTGACAGGTACAGCCACAAAGTGTGTGGCAGGGAAACCAAAGGTCCTCTTCTGCTTTTAGTCAGTGTGAAGTCTGCAGAGAACCACAAGCAGGATGGATGCTAAGTGATAGATTTGGAACTTGCCTCCCACCTCTCCATCTTGTTTTTCTGGTAGTTTCAATAACCTGTTTTGTTTTTATAAGGCAGCAATTTTCAAAAATCCAACTTCTTAAAGAAAATGTGTATTTAAGTGTATCTTTTATGAATCAACTAATCTCAAAATACTTTTATCTTTTAAGACGCTCTGCTCTCCCCCAAAGACATAGCCCAAAAGTTCTACAGTTTTGTTCATCACCTGGAACTACTTAATGATTTAAAATGCAACTTCAAATTATACCATCTATGTTCATCTTTGACAGAAGCATGCATCTAAAGAGCAAAGGCTACATTTTGGTGTGTTTATAAAGAACAGCTACCAGGTACATATGCTGTTAATAGACCAGATGTAAGAAAGGTGGGCAGGGCCTGTGGAATTCATCCCATAACCCGAATTAGATGTTTTCTAGACTTTTTTTCCTTGTCCTTCATTTCCCCACGGGTCAGTTCGACTTTCCACACTTTCTTATTGAAGGGTTACTGCTTTTCTTCACATTAGGTTCTAATCCATTCCATCCTGACTGCTCGTTCTTTTCCCCACCTTCTTTTCCCTGGTCCTCCCTGTCTTCTCCTTCTTGCCTTTATCTTTTATCATTGTTTTGCCTCTTTTACCTGGCCACCAAATTGTCATTACTGGCCAGCTTCCTAATAGCGCCTAGAACGTCAACAATGCCAGAAAGCAGAAAACTAAGACTCTTGGCGACTCTGCTACATTTGAACTAGAGTTACAACCCTCCCCCGTACCTCCGCTTGAAAGCTACTCTGTGGCCCTCCTCCCCCCACACCACTGCCCAATCCTGCCCATCAGTGATGTTCAGCCTCTTTCATCTCGCGGGCCGCATAAACTAATTACTAACATCCTGTGGCACACCAAAAAAAAATCTTTTTGCTAATCTGACGAAAATAGGTATAATTTTCACTGATTTACAAAAAATAATAGTGATTGCCTACCCTTTTTTGCTCCAAAGTAACTTTTAAAAAATCAGGTGCTTATACTTGCATATAAGCATTTCTGGTACCAAGAATTAACCAATCAAACACAAAACGATTACATGAGGTGATCAATAAGACTCACCTCTATTATATGACCCACATATTAATGGTTCAAGATAGGGCATGCACATCGGATGGCTTCTGCCCTGTGGCTGGTGTAATTTTTTTGCTTGACAATCCAAGGGAAAACAGGTCACTGCCCCTGACTAAATAGGTACTGTGTGCTTTAAAAAAAGTGTTACGGCCCAGGGTGAGCCACTGCACACCCGTTCAAAATCCCTGCTGTGAATCAACAAAGCTGTGTTGGAACTGGAAGTGCCCCCTGGTGGTGGCCTGGGTCTCTCCCTGTCTCTTCCTGGTGATTAGCCTCCTGGACCTTTTTCTTCTGAGGGTTCCTTCTCAGTGGCGGGCACATCAACTTGACACCTATTTCTTTCTGTCCACCTCCCCCTCTGGCTCAGGGTCAGCGGTGCTTGCTTGGTTGCTTACCCCAAGGGCTCTCCACTCACCCCAGCTTCTGCCCACAGCCTGGACCCCGTCCGGGTCTGAGGAGCCAGTGAGCCTCGTGTGTCTTGGGTGCAGGGAAAGGGTGGCATGTATTCCCTGAGTTCGGGTTCTAACCGGAGCCTCCATTGGAATTGATACCCTGGACCTTTGACCCTGCCTTGAACATTTGCCCCGCCTTCCCCCACCCCCTCCCCGAGGGACTTAACTGCCCCAGCTCCATTTTCTGGATGTTTTACCCCACCTAATCTCCTGGAATCCGGATTACTGACCCAGGTACCTGCACGTTGGACACTCGCCCCGCCCCCCTTCCTTTCTCCCGTTGCTTCCAAGTGGTTTTCCCACCGCCACCACCACCCCACCCCCCGAGTTCTCCAACCTAGCCAGTTCCTTCACCCTCTACACACTCGTGTGTCATCTTCCCGAAAAACATACACAGCTCCTACCCGCTTCCCTTCCTCTCTCCACTGCCATTAACCTCAGCTGACCTTGAAAGTACCAAGCGGCTCTTCCTGGACCTGGAGAAGCAGGAGGCACCATCAGGGGAGAGGATACCCACCTCTGCAAGGACTGAAAGGTTGGGCCCCTGGAGCCCCACAGCCAGGACGTCCACCTAAGGCTGTTGGTCAGGCTGTAGAGGTTTCTGGCCGTAGGAACCAGCTCCACCTTCAACCAAGTGGTGCTGAAGAGGTTGTCCACAAGTCACACTCACGGGTCGCCTCTGTCCCTTTCCCCGATGACCCACCTGATGAAGCTCCTGGCGGGGAGGGCAAAACCACTGTGGTTGTACAGATGATAACCCACGACATGCATGTGAAGGAGGTGCCCAGCCTCAAGGTATGTGCAGCGTGTGCGAGCAGCCACTGGAGCGGACTCCTGGTGGCCATGAGCCAGCTGGCCCTGGACTCCCTCAAGGGTGGTGGCACGTCCTGCTCTGAGGTCCTTGAGGGCAGAGACGTGTACAGGCATCTGGGCACATCCCAGGGACCAAAAACTGGTGTGTCCTTCGAGGGCTGGGAGTTCCAGTGTGCCAGATGTGGTGACAAAAAATAACCCCAGATCCTGCCTTCTCATTAAAAGATTCTGAATGCTGAAAAAAAAAAAAAAGCCAAGAAGCAATTCTCTTTTCTATTTACATCCTTCGGGCTCCATAGCCTCTTCTAAATAAATGGTTTCCATTTGAAAAAGCACATAAGCTCTCTGGTCACACTGACCCCCTTCGAGAAGGTGAAGGAGCTAAGAGGACAGCCTGGACGCTTATCCTGTGGAAGATGGAATTTTTGATTCTGGAAATTTTAAATCATCTCTAGGGAGAAGGTTAAAGTAGATGGGAAAGAGGAAGTCTTGGGAATGTTGTTTACACTGAATACATCAAGAATAAAATCACAGCCCTGGCTGGTGTGGCTCAGTAGACTGAGCGCCAGCTTGCAAACCGAAGGGTTGCTGGTTGATTCCTGATCAGGGCACATGCCTGCGTTGCAGGCCAGGTCCCCAGTGGGGCAGGCGAGAGGCAACCACACATTGATGTTTCTTTCTCTTTCTCCCTCTCTTCCCCCGTCAAAAAAAAAAAAAAAAAAAGGAATAAAACCACAGTGGTTTCTGAGAAACAGTTCTCTAGAAGATATTGAAAATATCTCACCAAGAAATACCTTAAGAAGAACAGTTTTCATGACGGGCTGCGTGTAGTCACACCTGATGAGGAGACTTTCAAACTTGGTTACTTGCCAATTAGTCAAGAGGAAGATGGGTCCCAAGTCTGAGGACCAGGGAAAGCACCTTTCTCAGGGCTTCGCTTACCAATAATACAACAAATGAAGTAAGAGCAGAAAAAAAAAAAATGGAGATGGACTTTTAGTGTATCAGTGAACGAAGCACGTAGCCCTCTGTGTGTTAAACTCCCATCCTTTATTTCAGTGTCTGCTGTTTGCCTGCTGCTGGCCACACTTAGACAGCCGCTGCAGGCAGAACTTAAATAGCTTATCGCTGGTGGGGTGGTACCCAGGATTTCTGAAAGTCACTGCTTTTACAAAGGTCCTCAGGTTAAAGTGTATGGCACTGTACAGGAAATAATGAATAAAGCACAGTTTGGAGTATAACTTTATATAACAAAATATTTTTAAAATTAAAAACAAGTCCCTGGCTGAGTATCTCAGCAGTTAGAGATTTGCCCCACTATGCCAAGGCTGTGCATTCAATCCCCAATCAGGGCACATATGAGAAACCACCAATGAATGCATCAATAAGTAGAACAACAAATCAATGTTTCTCTCTCTCCCCTCCCCTTTCTCTCTCTTAAAAAAATGAATAAAATTTTAAAATAAAAATAAAGAGTGCCCTGGCTGGCGTAGCTCAGTGGATTGAGCGTGGGCTGTGAACCAAAGCATCACAGGTTCGATTCCCAGTCAGGGCACATGCCTGGGTTGCAGGCCACAGCCCCCAGCAACCACACATTGATGTTTCTCTTTCTTTCTCCCTCCCTTCCCCCTTATACACTGATTTTTTTCAATACATAAATACAGTACTAAAAGTGTATTTTCTTTCCTTTATGATTTGCTCAGTAACATTGCCTTTTCTCTAGCTTACTTCTTTATAAGAATAGAGTATATAATACATGCAACATACAAAATGTGCTAATTGACTGTTTTGTTGTAGGCGAGGCTCCCAGTCAACAGGAGGCCGTCAGCCATTAGCTTTGGGGAAAGTCACAAGTTCCACTCCAATTTTTGACTGCGCAGGGGTCGACGCCCCTAGCCCCCAAGGGTTGTTCAAGGGTCAACTGTATATTTCTTTGCCAAACATGCAGTAATTTCAGCAGTGACGGAATTTATATAGGTTTCTGGAGGATAATATGAGAGCCTAGGCACTACTTTTTTTTTCTTTTAATTGTTTGAGCATTTATTGAGTTAAATGGTGCTGGCCAGAGGGCTACTGTATTCAGGCCCATGAAATCCCAGACGCAGGTAGACGGGCGTTTGCGTTGACTCTGCCTCCGCTCCCCAGACGCTCCGTGGACGCGGGACAGTGAACAGTCCCAGGTGGAAGCCCTGCGTCAGGACGCGGCCCCTGGTGAACTGGGCTGCAGGCAGAGGTGGGCCTCGAGCGCGCAGCTCCGACGAAACCCAAAGTGGAGGCCGCTGCCCGTCCTTGGAAGGAGCCAGACAGCCGTGAACCCGCGGGGTCCTGCGGTACTCGGGCTTCTGTGGACCCCCACCTAAACGAGTACGACTTTTAAGTGCTCCGAACACAAACCACAGGACTGTTTTGATGTCCCGAGGTTTATAGGGTGTCCTGGAGGAAATGAGGCAGCTGGAAGGCAAAACTGTGCTGCTCGGAGGCCACAGGGCCATCTCCTGGCCGGGGACTGGCTGGGGGACCAGGTGGGAGGCAGAAACTGAACCCAGCGTTGCCCTCCCCCCGGCTGATTCCTCGGCAATGCTGTGTTTCAGCCGCCTGGGCCGTCCTTGGGCATTCTGTGGAGTGTTGTTGAGCAAGACACCTCGGCACAGGGCATCAAGTCATGAAGTGGCTCCTTCACACAGGGGTGGGGGCCCAGGGCCACTGTGTGGTCCTCAGATACAGCGCCCTTGGGTGGCCGGATGGCCAGATTGTTCCTGCAGCTCTCCCAGGCTTTCTCTGACCATGTCGGGGTGACACTGAGAGTCGAGGAGCTGGCTGGTCACAGGAGCTGGAGAAGGCCCTTGACAAAGAGGTGGGGCCTGTGGGCCAGGCTGCGGGGCTCTCTGTCCCAGACACAGACGCAGAACCGGCCCGTGCCCGCACAAGCCGCCCTTATGCTGGTAACCACCTCTCAGAACACTGTCTGTCTGGAAAAGAGGAGGGGTACAGAGCAAGTTCCACACCATCGGCTGCAAACACTCACGACCGGATTCACCGAAGCTCGGAAGGCACGAGACGCGGAGAAGGGCAGCTTCTTCCACAAGCACTGCACCTGGGACGGCAACCTGAATCTCACCTCCTCCTGGGCCCTCTCTCCGACTCTGGGCTCTTCCGCTGCTGCTTCTGCGGCCCCTCCTCTCCTCCCGCCTCCAGCCTGACCTGGCGACCCTCGACCCTCCTTCCAGACCCGGAATGGGCCTGGAGCGGGAGCAGAGGGCGGTGGGAGCACTGCTTCCTCTGCTTCCATTGCCCGTGGATACCTGGGGTGTGAGCACCTTGCACGTTCCTGACACACTCTCGCACACCCCTCTTTTCAAATGAGAGGGCCCCATTCCATAACGTGCCAAAGAGGGCTTGGGCAGGCTAATTTAACATTTTAGAAGTTGCAGAAAGTGAGTTAGATTAGTAGTCAGGAGACTTGGGTCCACTCTCAGAAAAGGCTCTTCCTCTCTCCACCTCTTCGGCGAGAGGAAGGGCTTGAACTACACTGCCCCTGTGGTGAGGCGGCAGCTGGAGGACCGGGAGTCCCACCCTCGTGTGCAGATAAACTGGGAGGAACATCGCGGGGGGGGGGGTGAGACAGACCCACAACCCAGGGTTCCAGCAGAGAAATAAAGCCTCAAACCTCTGGCTGAAAACACCTGTGGGGGTTGCGGCAGCAGGAGAAACTCCCAGCCTCACAGGAGAGTTTGTTGGAGAGACCCACGGTGTCCTAGAACATACACAAACCCACCCACCCGGGAATCAGCCCCAGAAGGGCCCAGTTTGCTTGTGGGAAGCGGGGGAAGGGACTGAAAGCCAGCCCAGAGCAGAGCAAGTGGCACTGTTCCCTCTCGGACCCTCCCACACACACAGCATCACAATGCAGTGACATGGGTTGCCCCCACCCCCTGAACACCTAAGGCTCTGCCCCTTAATGCTTAACAGGTGCACTGAGACCAAAAAAATGGCCCAAATGAAAGAACAGATCAAAACTCCAGAAAAAATACAGCTAAGCGATGAAGAGATAGCTAACCTATCAGATGCAGAGTTCAAAACACTGGTAATCAGGATGCTCACAGAATTAGTTGAGTATGGTCTCAAAATAGAGGAAGAAATGAAGGCTATGAAAAGTGAAATAAGGAAAAATGTACAGAGAACTAACAGTGATGGGGGAATGAAACTGGGACTCAAATCAATGATTTGGAGCAAAAGGAAGAAATAAACAGTCAAGCAGAACAGAATGAAGAAACAAGAATTCAAAAACATGAGGAAAGGCTTAGGAACCTATGGGATTTCCAGGAACTCCAGGAAACTCAGAAAGTCCAAAAGAGGTTGAACCCAAGGAAGCACACACCAAGGCACATCATAATTCCATTACCCAAGATTAAAGATAAGGAGAGAATCTTAAAAGCAACAAGAGAAAAGGAGACAGTTACCTACAAAGGAGTGCCCATCAGACTGTCAGCTGATTTCTCAAAGCTTACAGGAAAGAAGGGGCTGAAAAGAAGTATTCCAAGTCATGAAAGGCAAGGACCTACATCCAAGATTACTCTAATCACCAAAGCTATGATTTAGAATGGAAGGGCAGATAAAGTGCTTCCCAGATAAGGTCAAGTTAAAGGAGTTCATCATCACCAAGCCCTTATTATATGAAATGGTAAATGGACTTATCTAAGGAAAAGAAAAAGATACAAAAACTATAAACAGTGAAATGACAACAAACTCAGAACTATCACAACCAAACCTAAAAAAACCAAACACAAACTAAGCAAACAACTAGAACAGAAAGAGAGTCACAGAAATGGAGATCACATGGAGTGTTATCAGTGGGGTGGGGGCGAATGGGGGCAAAGGTACAGGGAATAAGAAGCATAAATAATAGGTACAAAATAGATTGAGGTTAAGAACAGTATGGGAAATGCAAAAGCCTAAGAGTTGACATGTACGAGCCCTGGACATGAACTAATGAGGGGGAAGGCGGGTGGGAGGGGGGGTGCAGGGTAGAGGGGAATAAAGGGTGGACAATGAAACAACTGTAGCATAATCAATAAAATAGCATAATCAATAAAATATAGTTAAATAAAAAATGAACGGCCCCTGTGTTCTGTGTGTTTTGCCTTAAAAATAGAGCCAGATTAGTGCTCTTCAACTTTAAATTGGCTTGCCACTCGCCAGCTGACAACTCGGGGACTCTCCCTGAACCTGCTAGCTCTGGGGGTTCTTGGCTCGAGACCTGCCACGGTGCGGCTTCAACCTGCCTTTTGAGCCTTCTTCCCAGGCCCCCCACCCCCACCCCACCTGACCGATGCCTGTTTTGCACCCGCCACCTGAGTCACGCACCCCCATCCCCGGAGCTCTTGGCCTCCTGCCTCTGATCACGCCCTTGAACTGCCTGGGAAGACTCAGCCTCTCCGTCCACGACCTCCTCAAAACTCCCTGCCCTTTAAAACTTCCCTGGAACACCCCACCTCAGAGGTACCTCTCCAGGGGCTCTGACCTGAGGAAGTGCAATTTGTATGATTCTCCTATCAAGCACTTCCTTGGGTCACCTCTCTATTATTTATCTTGAAGTGCTACTTAGATCTGTTACTGTAATTGGGGTTGTCCTTTTTTCTCAACCAGATTAGACTTTTGGAGAAGGATGGCCCTAATAGGTAGCAATGAAATGATTAACTTGATTATATATTATATAATGCTGATGTAATCGAGCGATGGCATGAACCATAAGATATTCAGAATAACATCACTTTTTTTAGATCAATAATAGCTAAAGATTTAATGACAGAAAACATATTTTAGATTCCCTCAGTCAGGAAACCATGTAGAAAATTACTTTTAGTTGGTTTGATCACTAAGAAAAAATGGGCGTCGTGCTAGGTGCTGACTCCAGACCGATGAACGAAACTGAGATCTTTGTGAAAAGAACCAGATTCAAACCCTTTTCAAACTCTCTCCTTCTGCATATCACTCCCTGTTTATTACTGAGACGTGCCCAAGTGCTGCTGGCCAGCTCACTTAAAAAGACAATACAGCCAATTCCAAACATTCGCTTTTCTTCCAATTCTGTTTTCTTTCCCGGTCACGTTCATGTTGCAGATTTCTGCCTGAACATGAAAACAGGATGGAGACCATCTAGGGCATTGTGGGTAAGAAAGGAGGAACAATTTCACACAATCGTATTTTAGTTTGTCAAGAGTGCTTTTTATCTGCCCTGGCTGGCGTAGCTCAGTGGATTGAGCGCAGGCTGCAAACCAAAGCATTGAAGGTTCAATTCCCAGTCAGGGCACATGCCTGAGTTGCAGGCCACGGCCCCCAGCAACTGCATATTGATGTTTCTCTCCCTCTCTCTCTCTCTCTCTCTCTC
>PVIA01013910.1:0-30085 GCA_004024845.1 Tonatia bakeri
GGAGGGTTAGCAACAGGGGAGTGGGAGGAGGAGAGGGGGGAAAAGATATAGAGAATAAGCAACATAGACAATAGGTAGAAGAAAATAGACAGGGGGAGGGCAAGAATAGTGTGGGAAATATAGAAGCTAAAGAACTTATGACACATGGACATGAACTAAAGGGGGGGAATGTGGGTACGAGGGGGTGGGCAGGGTGGAAGGGAGTGAAGGGGGAAAATAGGACAACTGTAACAGCATAATCAATAAAATTTAAAAAAGGAATAAAAAGAAAACGATAATTGAGAGATAAAGATTAAAAAGAAATAAATTGTTGTTGCTTTTATGTGAATGAATGTTTACAGAGAATATCCAAGAAAAAATAAACTATTAAAAATAATAAATTTGTTAGATATAAAATCATACACTACAATAAAAAACCAAAAACTTGAAAATGATCCTATTTGCAGTAACAAATATTTAAAGATAACAAAAAGACACTTAAAAATAAAACAAAGATTCAATACTTATATGAAAAAATTATGAGGTTTTATTGAAAGATTTAAAATTATCTAACTGAAAATTTATGCCATGTTCATGGATGGAAATAATTTTGTAAATATGTTATTTTTTATAAATGAACTTATAAATTTATTGCAACTCTAAGTGAAATATCCAGAGATTTTGTATACCCTGACAAAGTGTGCTTAAAGTCTATATGGAAGATTAAAGGGCCAAATAGATCCAAGGCAATTTTATAAAAGAAGAAAAAAGGATTTATTTTACCTGATATCAAAACTTATAAAACTACAGTAAAATTGAAACAATATGAGATTGGTGCAAGGATTAAAAAAAGAACATCAATGGATCAGAATACAAACATACAGATAAGGGAACTCAGTATATGGTAAAAGAACCATTGTAATTCACTGGAGAAAAGATAGACTACTCGCTATGAGGTGCCAGAAAAACTAGTTAGCCACATGGTAAAAACTAAAATTAAATTTACATATCAAAGCACAGAAAAGTAAATTTTAGAATAAAAATCTAAGTGTTAAAACTTTATATTCTTAGAAGATAATACCTTTACAACCTCAAGATAAGGAAGAATTTCTTAAAACATAAAGAGAACAGCCCTGGCCAGGTGGCTCCCAACAGTCCAGTTGGTTGGAGCATCGTCCCATACACTGAAAGGTTGCGGGTCCAATTCCAGGTCAGGGCACACACCTAGGTTACGGGTTTGATCCCTGGTCGGGGTGCATATGGGAGGCAAAGGATCGATGTTTCTCTCTCTCTCTCCCCGCCTCCCTTTCTCTAAAAATCAGTAAACATAATACTCAGGTGAGGATTTTGAAAAAAACATAAAGAACAAACTATAAATAAAAAGATTGATAATTCCAACTTTATAAACATGCTTTAAAGCATGTATCACAAAAGGCAACATATGCAATGTTGGATGAACAACCACATACCCAAAAATATTTGCTATGCACACAACTGACAAAAAGTAAGTATCCAGACTATATATATAGGAAAATATGTATGCTGTATGTAAATATAACATAACAAGTAACATATAATATATAAAAATGCCTACTAAGCAAATAAAAGAGAATAGAAAAATGGACAAAAGATATGAAGAAGTGATTTTTAAAGTGGTAGCCCTGATGGCACAAAAACATACAAAAAATGCACTCAACCAAAGAAATTAAGGAAAAAGAAGAAAAGAAAGGAGAATGGGAGAAAGCGAAAAAATTCTGAGCAGTATGTACAGTATGATGCCAATTATGGAGGGGTGAAGGATACTTAACCTCTACATTAGTCAGGGAAGAGTGAACTAAAAAGAAGAATGAGACAGCATTTCACACTCATCATATTGCCAGAAACTAAAATACATACATACACACATTTTTACTATGAAGACAGACATACGGTAAATTATTAAAAATAGATATAGCACACACAGAATTCAGAACTGTATTTTTCTCTTCCTCTGGAGGAAAAGAAAGGAAATTGAATTAGAAAGGATTCTGTAAGATCTTCAACTGTATCTAATATTTTATTTCTTTAAAAAATCTGAAGTAAATAGAGCAAATTTTAGTTTATTAAATGTGGGTAATGAGTACAAAATACTCTAAATTTCTCTGTATGTTTGAAATACTCCATATATATATTTTTTAATCCTCACCCAAGAATATGCTTATTGATTTTAGAGAGAAAGAGAAAAAACGTGAATAGGTTGCCTTCTGTACACACTCTGACCAAGGATCAAACCCACAATGTAAGTTAGGTGCCTTGACCAGGAATTGAATCTGCAAACTTTTGGTGTACTGGAGGACACTCCAGCCAACTGAGCCACCTAGACAGGGCAAAATATTTCATATTTTTGAAATAATAAGAAACATTTATATACTCTTGATGTTGAAAAGGCTTTTCTAAGTATGTCATAAAAAACAGAAACCATGAAATAACAGATTAACAATTTTGTCTAAATAAACATTACTAACTTCCATATAAGAAAGCACCATACAGAAGGCTGAAAGGAAAAAAAAATGGAAAAAGTATTTGCAACACTAAAGGTTATCCCTAAAATAGAATGAGCTCTACTATTTTCAACAGTGCCCTGGGATATTAACTATTCTACAAAACTAATCTAGTCAACTCATAGTTTATTAGAAGCACTAGTTTCTAAGGTCCCTGTATGAAATTTGTTCTGACCCAGGTCTCTCCTGCAAACTAGCTGGCAGATAGTCTAGGCTGTACCTTTGTTAAATTCATTAATTTCCTTCCAGTTGCCTATCACCACAGCCACTACTGTTCTTGAGAGTGTGCTTAGGTTTGAGCTTCTGCATACTCTGTTGCAAATAAAGTCAGTTCCATTGGTAAGAGATCAGGAGCTATGTTTTATGACCTTGCATCTCCCCTGGGAAAAATCTCTGAGCCAGGGCTGCTGGAGGTTAGGAGTTGAGACAATGAAAAGCTTCTCTCTGAGTGACATCAGGACTCTAGGAATTGAGTGCTCAGTGGGTTGGATGACAGCAGCCACAGGTCCTCTCAGCCTGCAACCACTACCTACCTCATGAGCCAGGTCAAGGGCAACTAGGGCCCCACACCCAAGCCTTGGGTGTTGAAGTGCTCCACAACCAATGTACAGCTTCCATTCCACAAGTCAGGTATGGGTAGTATAGGTAGAAGAAGGGAAGCTGCAAATCTGGAATGCACTCACCGACAATTTAGCTTCAGCAACAAGAAGCTCAGCGCAGGGTGAGAAAAGCTAAAGTTCGCCTCCTCCCAGGAAGAAAGCCTTCCAAATGAGAGCTGGGGATAAAGGGAGTCTGGAGTCCTATGTTCTATGAGGCAGCAATTTAGAGTGGGGTCTCTACCTCACTGAGCTGGAAGTGGGGAGGGAAGGTGCTGTCTTGGTTCGAATAACACAGACTTTTACTTTGCTAGTGAATTTTTCTAGACTTCTTTGAATAGGTGCCTCTTTATTTATGTTTTCCTTTAGGACCATTTCCAGAGGCTTTAATTTTTTTAAAATAATAATAATTTTCACTACCTTCACTGGGTCAGCAAAGCTCCTCACACTGTCATGTGGGAAGTCAATCTCTCTTATGTCACTTAAGTATAATGATGAGCAAGTACATACTCTGCAAAACCAGTAGTAATACATTAAAAAATGAAAACAGAAAGAGAGAGACACTGAGGCCTCGCAGGAGGTAAGAAGAAAGTAGGAATGAAATAGAAAAGTCCATGCAGGCTGCTTCTCTACTAGATTCTATAGTTCTACTCTTTTCTTTCCTCAAAGAGATGCCTTATCCTCTTTCCAATAACTTCTGCCATAAATATGCACTCGAGGAGAAACCTAGCATATTGGAAGTATCTCTAACTTTGCGGAGCATGGTGCATTTTCCCATGGGATACACACGGAACCAAGAAAGAAATGTCAGGCGATGGAATCATGGTGGCAAGTACTGTCTAGAACTAATGAAAATGATACCAGAGCCTAGTTCTCAGGCCAAGCAACTAGGTAAAGAATATCAATAGCAAAGCTGTTTTCCTTCTTTTTGCCAAGTACCATCCCTGGCACTTTGTAGCTAATCTGTCTTTTATAGCTGTTTTTGTAACCATCTTTCTACAGTTTCACTGTGTCAATAGACATGTATTACTCCTTAATCATTCTGCTTGGGATTCAGTGGGATTACTGAATCAGAATTCATGTCTTTCATAAGCTTTAGAAAAGTATCAACCAGACCTCTTTATAACAGGCTCTCCCACATTCTCTCTATCTTCTCTATCTCATTTAGACCTTTAAATTCTATTCTCCATGTCTCTTAATCTCTTTTTCGTTTTTCAGTATTGTACTTCCATGTTGCACTTTGTAATTGTGTCTGACCAGTTGTTTAACTTATCTACTGAATTGCTAATGTGCAACTATTATATTTTTCACTTCTAGAAACTCAATATATATCTTTTACAAATCTTCCATTACACTGTCATTTTTTATCATCTATTATGTTTTACTCATATTTTTCATAAAATCTCTTACTTTAAACATTGGTAGAATTATTTTATATTCTGTCCCCTTAGAATTTTACTATCTGTAGCTTTGCAGGTCTGATTATAGTTGCTGCTGTCTTTCATTCATGATGTTGTATTTTTTGCATGTGCTTTGTGGTGTTTTGATTGTGAGCTCATGATCATTGGAAATTTTTTCTTTGGAGATGCTCTCAGGCTTGGATTTAGGATGTGCTCCTCCAAACAGGATTTGTATTTCTTTTTACCAGTAACCTGAAAATTCTGTCAACTTGGAACTACATTAAATGTTTTTGTTCTTATGTAAAGTTTAATCTATAGACCAAAAGAGATGGAATAATAATCCTCCATGGGTCTGTCACTCATCTTTAAAAATTATGCAGTCAAGGCCACTCCTATGTCATTTGTACCCCAACCTACTCATGTGCCCACTTCCTCCAGATACAAGTATAATGCAAAACTCACAGACCATAGCAATTTACCTATAAATTTCAGTATATTTCTCTAAAAGGACTCCTTTTTAAAAAAAAACAATTATAATACCATTTCACATTAAAAATTTATAACAATAACTCCTTAGTATTATCAAATATCAAATAATTGTTTAAATGGCCCCAATTATCTCATAATTTTTTAACAGACTGCTGTCAAGATACATATAGTGTAAGTGTAATTAAGTTGATATTTTAAGTATCTTTTAATTTATGGGTTTCATTCCCTCCATTTCTTCCTTCTAATTTATTTGTTGAAAAAGCCAGCAGTTCTACAGTTTCTAACAGTCTGATCTGAACTTTGCTGATTGCAGGTCCATTATATTGGTTAACATATGTCCTGTCTCTAGCACTTCCTTTAAACTGCACATCGGATCTTGATCAGATTCATATTTGATTTTCTATCAAGATGACTTCATGGGTGGTGCTATGTGCTTCTATCCTATGGTAGGTCAGGGTCAGGTTCCCTAGGAAACACTCTCTAAAGATTTGTGGGTAGGAGCTTAACTGGGGAGTACTCTTGGGAACAACATCTGTGAGGGAGGAAGGAAGTGGATTAGACAATGGGAGAAGTTCAGCTGTGATGCAACGGCAAGAGAGCTCTCTGCTAATCCCAGAGGGAGCTCTGGAGCTAGGATGGTCTTTCAGTTGTCTCCTTTGAGACAAGGGTGGAAGCCCTTTGAACCCCTGCATTATGTCACTAGAAGAAGGCTACCCCCAGGAAAGGGCCATAACCTTGGGGGAAGGCAGCTTCCTTCTAGATTAAGTCTTGCAAATTGTATCAAAGGTCTTCTGTAGCTGACATTACCAGACCTGAGGGAATAAATGCCTTGGTTCTGAAGGGATAACTAGATATGCACCCCATCATCCACTACAAAGCATAAAATGTTTGACTAGAATTCCTTTTTGTGATGGTAGGAACCACTGATGATTATTACCAAGATCCATTATTTCATTAAAGATTACAAAATGGTGATATTCTAATCCCATCACTCTTTTTTGTTTGTTTGTGGGTGGGGTTTTTTGGCTGGAATTTCTCTATAAACTTCCCCACATTAACTATTGAGTACACCGATATTCCATTCATATTGGAAAAGGAGGATAAATGCTTTATTTTTCCTATTTATTTCCTATTTTTTATTATTAACTGATTCCCTACCTAGTACACCCTTCAAAGATGACCAATGAGGTAGGTTTAATTTTTTTAGTATCATGGTGAACTTGAGAATTTAAACATATTTGATTTGCTTCTATTCATTGCAATTATTATCATTCTAGAAGCTGGAAGTGTCCCATCTATGGTCAATGGGAATCTTTTCAGGTTGAGCCCTGAGTCCTTTACCCAAGACCCTAGTAATCTTTAAGAGATTCCTTGGTAGGCAGGATAATTTTGCACATATTATTCCATACTTGGAAATACTCCATTTCTCACAGAAAACGAAGTTCCTTTTAGTGGAAAATGCTATTTTAGAGGGAAATGGTATTTAGAAAATACAATCTGGGAGTCAGAGTTGATCATTGTTATTAGGTTTATCTTTTTGTCCAGATCCTTTCAGTGGATAAAGCTAAAAAGCACCCTTTTAAAATGCAAAAATTTATCATTGAGTTCATATGAAAACTTTAATTCAATTCAAAACTCGAAACTAAGGGGGATTTTACCCAGTCTCCAACTTTATATCAGTGTCATCCCTTCTGTCATCTGAAAATCCTGGTTCTTAGAGAAACCAGCATAATCACTCATCTGCTTTACCCCACAATACATACAATAGTCTCAGAATAACAACATCAACACTCTCATCAACAGCAAGACTTCTGAAAAGTTTTGCAGGGTTTTTTTTGTTTTTGTTTTTAGAATATATCCCAATCATGATGGATAGTCAAATTACTGGGTTGTAAAATCACACAAAATAAGTTTCTTCATGTATGATTATGCCCCCAATTCTACAGACAGATTCGAACATTTCATTTTGCTCTCAGTTTTAATGGATTTTTTATATTTTAATTGAGTTTTTAAATTACATAAAATATCCACATGATTGGCAAGTCCCACTCCCTATAGTTACCTTTTATCCATTTTTAAAAATATAAGCAATACACATGATTAATAGCAGTCATTCATACTTTACCTTCATTTTTTTTTTGTTTAATAATATATCACAATAGAAATATTCTACATTATCTTCCAGTCAAGACAGTGGAGTAGGTAACATTGTGCTTGCCTCCTCCCGCAATCATATCAAAATTACAACTAAATTATAAAACAACCATCATTGAGCACCACCTGAAATTGAACAGAAGTCCTATAACTAAGAATATAAAGAGGAAGTCAGGAGGAGACTGGTAGGAGAGGTGGAGATGAGGAAAGGGAAGGTCCCAAACCCACAGTGTGGTGATTAAGCATCAGGGAGGACATCTCAGCTGTGGAGCTTCCCCCTGAGGAGCAAGGGGTCCCAGCCTCACACTGTGCTCCACATCCTGGGACAATGGTGCCAGGTAGAGGAGTCCCCATAACATCGTCTGTAAAGACCAGTAGGTTTTGCACCCAAGTGAGACAGAGGGCTCCTGGAGTCCCAGGTGTTCCTCTTGAGGGGCCCACGCACAGACTCACTTGCTAACAAACTCACTCACTCTGGGCTCCAGTACAGGGGCAGCAACTTGAAAAGCGCCAGTGACACGTGAGGAAAAACTAAATTGACTAGCTTCAGGGAGACAGCTGTAGGGACAGGGGTCAGAACAACTCTCCCCAGAGACCAAAGTGCTGGCAGATGCCATGGCTCCTTTGCTGAACCCTCTTTCAACCCAGCTGGCAGGTGCAGGTGGTGCTGAATCTGAGCTCTTCATTAATCTGGCAAACATTGTTCACCCTGCCCTGGTGATTCTCTGAGACCCAGCTCCACACAACCCATGTGCCTGGCAGAGCTGCTCCCCGGGGCTTTTTCACACAAACTTCCTGTCTTAACTTGCATTGTGGACTTTCCTAAAATCTCTCAAAGGTCTACAAACCCCAAACAAGCAGTGGCTGGCCTTGGCATGCCCTGTAGGTCTTACCAAGCTGCCCAAAGTCCAGCACAAGTGGCAATCAACCACAGATAACTTTGTAGCTCCCACAAGGTGGCCCCAAGCAGGTATAAATAATGGCTGACCTTGGCCTGCACTGCAGCCCCTCCCAAGAGCTCCAGAACCAATACACTCAGTGGCTGGCATCAGACCACACCAGAGCACTATCCAACCAGATCCCCAAATGACACACCTGAAGGGCAGACTTGGCTTGCACCACAGTCTGGCTAAAGCAACTCCTATTCCATTAGATCAGTCCCCACGCAACAGCTTGTCCACTGTAGTCATGACCAGCTCTCATAGCCAGTCAGCCTGAGAGTCATTCCCACCCACTGATATGTCAACAGCAATCAAGGCTCAACTATAGAAGGAGGGCACTCAAGGCCTACACAATGGACACTCCTGGAACAGGGGCTCAGGTGAACAGGGCAACTGCACCATCAGGCCTCACAGGTCACCTACTACATAAGGCCACTCTGCCAACATAGCAGATCTACTTATATATACATAAAAACAAACACAAGAAGTCAATCAAAATGGGGAGACAAAGATATATGGCCCAAATGTAATAACAGAATAAAACTCCAGAAAAAGAACTAAATGAAATGGAAACAAGCAATCTACCAGATAGAGAGTTCAAAACACTGGTTATAAGGATGTTCAACGAACTTAGGGGAAGAATAGATAAACTCAGAACTTCAACAAAGAGATAGAAACCATAAAAAGGGATGAGTCAGAAATAAAGAATACAACAACTGAATATCAGGGGCAATCAGCAGCAGAGTAGATGAAGCAGAGGATCAAATTAGCAATGTAGAAGACAAAGTAGGTGGAAAATACCCAATCAGAACATCAAAAAGAAAAAGAAGAATTAAAAATAAGAACAGTTTAAGGGATTTCTAATACAACAGTAAGCATATCAACATTTGAATTATAGGGGGTGCCAGAGGAGAAGAGAGGGAGCAAGGGAATGAAAACCTATTTGAAGAAATAATGACAGATCTATTCTGGCCAAGATGGAGGCATAGGTAGATACGCTTCACCTCCTCACACAACCAAAAGAAAGATAACAACCTATTTAAAAATAAAACACAACCAGAACTGCCAGAAAATTAAACTGTATGAAGTCTGACAACCAACAAATCAAAGAGGAAACATTCATTCAGACTGGTAAGAGGGACGTAGACAGACAGCCAGGATGGAGAGCACGCACAGCAAGGCGGCAGCTGGTGGACCAGGCAGGCAAGATGGTGGCTGGTGGACTGGGCTGTCCTACATTCTCATGTAGATAAGCCAGGAGGAACAACTGGGGGGCAAGACAGACTGTGCAACCTAGGGTTCCAATGCAGGGAAAAGAAAGCTGCAGAATCTCTGGTTGTAAAAACCTGTGGGGGTTGCAGTATCAGAATAAACTGCCAGTCTCATAGGACAGTCCATTAGAGGAGCCCATGGGGTCCTAGAATGGTACACAAGCCCACCCACAAGGAAATCAGCACAAGAAGGGCCCAATTTGCTTGTGCGTAGCAGGTGAAGTGACTGAAAGTGGGGCAAGAGCTGAGTAAGCTAGCAAGTGACATTGTTTCCTCTCTGACCCACGTACAGTGCCACAATGCAGGGAAGTAGGTTGCCCTACCCTGGTGAATACTTTGGGCTCTGCTCTTTACAACATAACAGGTGCACCAAGACAAAGAAATATAGCCCCAATGAAAGAACAGATCAAAACTCCAGAAAAAGAACTAAGCAATGAGAAGATAGCCAAACTATTAGATGCAGAGTTCAAAATACTAGTAATCAGGATGTTCACAGAAATGATTGAGTACAGATGCAAAGTAGAAGAAGAAGTGAAGGCTACACAAAGTGAAATAAAGAAAAATATAGAGGGAACCAACAAGGAAAGGAAGGAAACCAGGATTCAAATCAATGACTTGGAACAAAAGAAAGAAACATTCAACCAGAACAGAATGAAGAAACAAGAATTCAAAAACTGAGGAGAGGCTTAAGAACCTTTTGGCCAACTTTAAATGTTCCAACATCCGAATCATAGGGGTGCCAGAGGAGAAGATGATGACCAAGAAATTGAAAATGTATTTGAAAAAATAATGAAAGAAAACTTCTCCAATCTGGCAAAGGAAATAGTCATACAAGTCCAGGAAGCTTAGAGAGTCCCAAATAAGTTAGACCCAAAGAGGAACACACCAAGACACATCATATTTAAATTACCCAAGATTAAAGATAAGGAGAGAATCTTCAAAGCAGCAAGAGAAAAAGAAACAGTTGCCTACAAATGAGTTCCCATAAGACTGTAAGTTGATTTCTCAAAAGAAAACTTACAGGCAAGAAGGGGCTATAAAGAAGTATTCAAAGTCATGAAAGGCAAGGACCTACATCCAAGATTTCTCTATCCAGCAAAGCTATCCTTTAGAATGGAAGGGCAGATAAAGTGCTTCCCAGATAAGTTCAAGTCAAAGGAGTTCATCATCATCAAAACCTATTATATGAAATGTTAAAGGGACTTATCTAAGAAAAAGAAGATGATCAAAACCATGAATCACAAAAACGACAACACACAACTATCAACAACTGAACCTAAAAAACAAAAACTAAGCAAACAACTAGAACAGGAAGAGAATCATAGAAATGGAGATCACATGAGGGTTTTCAGTGGGGAGAGGGAGGGGGAAGAATGGGGGAAAAGGTACAGGGAATAAGAAGCATAATTGGTAGGTACAAAATAGACAGGGGAAGGTTAAGAATAGTATACGAAATGGAGAAGTCAAAGAACTTACATGTATGACCCACGGACATGAACTAAGGGGAGAGGGGTAATGCTGGAGGGAAGGGGATATAGGGTGGAGGGGAATAAAGGGGAGAAAAAAATGGGACAACTGTAATAGCATAAGCAATAAAATACACTTAAAGAAAAGAAATAATGATGGGAAACATCCCTAACCTGGGAAAGGAAACAGACATACAGATTCAGGAAACACATTGATTCCCAAGCAAAATGAGTCCAAAGAGTCCCACACCAAGACACATCATAATTAAAATGCCAAATGTTAAAAAGAGAGTACTTTAAAATAGCAAGTGAAAAGCAATTAGTTATGTAAAAGGGAGCTTCCATAAGTCTATCACCTGATTTTTCATAAGAAATTTTGCAGGTCATAACAGAATGGCATGAAATATTCAAAGTGATGAAAAGCAAAGACCTACAACCAAGGTTACTCTATGCAGCATAACTATCATTTAGAATTGAAGTAGAAATAAAGCAGTACTCAGAAAAGAAAAGGCTGAGGAAGTTTATTACTACTTCTTAAAAAGAAAAAAAATATCAAAATGTGAATAAGAAAGTATTGAAAAGAAAAAACTGTATGACAAAGGCAAACAAATAATAAAAGCAGTGGGTCAACAAACAATAAAGCCAGTGCAAAGGTTAAAAAGTGAGAATAGATTTTGTGTAATTATAACAGCAAATTAAGGAATACACACAAACACACATACACAAAAGAAGTAAAAAATAATGATAAAAACATCAACATGGAGGGGGTGAGTAAAAGTGGCAGTGATTTTAGAATGTGTTCAAACTTAAGCAACCATCAACTTAAAACTGACTGCTATAAACATACCTTGGTATATATGAAGTACATGGAAACCACAAACCAAAACAATATGCTATCAACCTTTGAACTTCTGCCAATATGTTAGGTGAGAAACAGTATTTCAGTGTAGTTTTAATTGGTCTTTATCTTATGAATGAGGTTGAGCATTTTTTCACATGGTTAAGCCATTTCTATTTCTTTTATTCTACAAACTGTGTATCTGGCCCACTTTTCTACAGGGTTATTAATGTGTTTCTTCTCTATTTTTAGGTGCTCTTTATAAATATATATATTAGGAACATTAATACTATGTCTATAATATAAATTGCAAACATTTTTCTAGTTTATTATTTATTGAGATAATTTTAGACTAAATTCTCAAGTTGGAGATTTTCAGGCCACAAAAGGAATATTATCTTCCAGCCCTAATGTACTCTAGTGCTGTCCTGGGTAAACAATTTTCCGGGGAATTTTCCTCCCTTAAACTCAAAGCCAAATTGCCTTAATATATCCTTTTGAGTGGGAGATTCTCATTTTCCTAGTTCTCCCTTTCATAAGCTGTAGGCTTTGTCTCCTGTTCCCCAAGTTACAGAGCCTGTTGAAACCAAAAGCTCTCAGCCACTAGGGAATGGCAAATGTCCTCAGGACAGCTTTAAGTTTCAGTGTTTCAGTGATCCAAATCTCTTAGAATTTGTGCCTTCCATTATATTTGTCTCTAGGACTTCTCTCTTTCTCTTTCAGGGCCACCGCATGAAGAATATGATGTTACTAATTTCCCCTTTAGTTATGCAGAGCAGTGGCTGTACAGTTTATCAGCTTAATTGAGCATTTAAGGAAATGTTTAAATATTTAATCCAGCATCTTCAGATATTCTAACCCAAGCATGCTTCTTGGGAAATGTAAACCACCATTTGCTAGATACAGCAGTCTCCCAGTTCTGTTTTGTTTTGTTACTTATATCTGTAATTAAAACTTAAACAATAATATACATTATAAGAAAAATCAAACAAAATAGAAGAGAAAAATAAATAAAAGGCTTCCCTGCTCTTAGTGGCTTCATTCCTTCACCAATTTTTGATGATTTCAGCTTTTGTGTTAAGCCATTTAGTTTGTACCTTGAAGTGCTCTAAGCAGCCACAATGAAACTTACCCTCTGTAAGGTGCTGTTGGTACCATAGATTTAGGTACAAGTTTCCATTAGCAAAAAGGTTTCCATTTTGGGCGGTGAGGGGCAGAGACAGGAAAGAACTGGCATACACAGAGAATTAGATGTACTAAAGAGTCAGTTTAGAGTCCAGACAACAATGGCCAATGAAGTTGAAAGGATAGAACTTTGTGGGCTGGAGTTATGCAAGGAAGAAATTGAGAAGGAGGTAGACTATAACAACAAAAACAAAAACAAAAAAACCTGAAGGCAACCACACAGAGGATGTGAAGGAGATAGGAGTACATCACAGAGATAGATTTTTTTTTTAATGCTAAAAAGACAAGTTGATTAAGCAAGGTGGGTGTGCCTCCCTCCCCAAAATGAAGTCTTGGTTTCTATAGTACTTAGGGTGGCTGGTCAGGGTTATAGCTCATTTTCCATTTGTTATTAATTGCCATATGAAAAAAAAAGACTTCGGGTGCAGCTTGAAGAGCTACAGCTATGGCCAATCTTGGTTAATATATTTGTACTAATCAATTATTAGATACAAAATGGTCTGAGCATCTCCCATTACTGAAGGAGTGTGAAAATTTAGCTCCTGGAATCAAGATGTCAGAACTAATCCTAGGGGTCACACTTGAACATTTATTCAAATACTGGCATCTGCAATGTCTGGTCTTATCCTAATCTCTAACCTTCTATTTTTTGCTTGGAGGGGGAGGGGTGGGCAAAGTGGCTATACACTCACTTGCATAGCCTTGGATTTTAGAGGGTCAAAGAGTGATAACTGAACCACCCATTATTATATCATTGATAATAAAGACAGCAGTCTACATTCAGCCCTCATATGCTACCTGGGAAAACATTTCATTTGCTAGGTATCAGTTTATTCTTTTGTTTCTTCATTTATTCATTAAATAATTACTTTTAACACTCAATCCTGTGTTCTATGCTATTCAATAGAGAAACAGCAAGATTAAGATAGAAAAAGAATCCCATCCTCCTCCTACTGTCTGACAGGGGTTGTCAACAGCAAACATGTAATCAAACAAACATATACTTGCAAATTTAGATGAGTATCTAAACTGTATCATACAGGAACTAGTTTCCTTCTGTCTTTCCTCTCTGTTATGTTCCTGAGCATGAAGGCTTTTTGTCCTTGTGGTTTTCACTTCATTGACCTCAGCCAACTGTTACAGCTCCAAGACAACTGCAATAACAGCAGGAAGAGTAGGCAGGGTCTCCTTACCTTATTATAAGTGAGCAAAACCCTTCCCAGAAGCCTTCCCAGCAAACATCTCTTTATGTCTTATTGGTCAGAATTGGGTCACATGCCCATTTCTAAATCAATCTATGTCCACAGAGAATGGGATTAATGTACTTGCTTTAGACTACTGATGGTTCATTTCCTAGCAGTGGGAGAGGGCATCCTCTCCCTGAACATGTTGCTTCCCTCACAATATCAAGGTTTTTTAAAGTGGATTTTTTTTAAAAAGAAGTAGTTGTTTAGTAGACAACAGCAGAGGAAATAAAACTCCACAGGATTCACTCAACAACTAAATAGGGAGAAAGAAGACTAAAATATCACTCAAAAGTTTCAGGCTTGGGACAATCATACTGCCAAGAATAGATAAAAAGAATATGGGAGGAAAAATCTAGTTTGTGAGAGAAACAAAAATGAATTCTATTTTCTTCTTAACTTTGAGGTACAATCAGACAGTCTAGTAGAAATGGAGGATGGGACTGAGGAGCAAGTCTGGACTTCAACATAAACATTGGAGTCACCCACAATGAGGTGGGATTTGAAACCACAGGAAAAGGTAGGACCATTCATGGAGAAAATAGAGAAAGAGCATAAGGCCAGGAAAATCTTGGTGGATAGCTATGATTAGGAGATAGTAAGAAGGTGCTGTCATAAAGGAAAAGGAGAGAGAATAAGGATATGTTAAGAACCAAGGGTCCACCTATAATCACGTGGCAGCCAATAAATACTTTCCAAAAGAATATAGAGGTTGATGTTACAGATTGCCACAGAGATGTCTATGATTACAAAATACTCTTGAAAAATTTCAGCTTTGGTAGGCACATAATGCTGTGTGCTCTTCTTTTTTATCATCTTTTAATTATTCTTCTATTACAGTTTCCCAATTTTTCCCCCTTTGCCCTACTCCATCCTTCCCACCCCACACTCACACAGTCAATCCCCACACTGTTGTCCATGCCCATGAGTTATTCATACATGTTCTTTGACTAGTCCCTTCCCCTTCTTCCCACCATTATCCAGTGGCATACACAGAGAATCTACTACTCCTCTCTGGTCAGTGTCATTCTGTTCCATGTTTCTATGCCTATGGTTCTATTTTGTTCGTTATTTTATTTTGTTCATTAAATTCCTCTTATAGGTGAGACCGTTTGGCATTTGTCTTTTACCAACTGGCTTATTTCACTTGCCATAATATTCTCCATTCGTGCTGTCGTGAAAGGTAGGAGTTCTTTCTGCTGCATAGTATTTCATTGTGTAAACATACCAGTTTTTTGATCCACTCATTTACAGATGAGGCCTTGGGCTGTTTCTAGTACTTGAATATTGTAAACAGTGCTGCTATGAACACAGGGGTGCATAAGTTCTTTTGAATTGGTGATTTGGGATTCTTAGGTCATATTCCCAGCAGTGGAATCTCTGCTGGGAATATACCCAAACGGTGGTTCCACTTTGAGTTTTTTGAGGAAATTCCATACTGTCTTCCACAGTGGCTGCACTAGTCTGCATTCCCACTTTTTCTCCACATCCTCACCAGCACTTGTTGTTTGTTAATTTATTAATGATAGCCCTTCTGACAGGTGTGACATGATATCTCACTGTGGTTTTAATTTGCATTTCTCTGATGGTTAGTGATGTTGTGTATCTTTTCATATGTCTATGGGCCACCTGTATGCCCTCCTTGGAGAAGTATCTATTCAGGTCCTTTGCCCACTTTTTAATTAGATTGTTTGTCTTCCTGGCTTTGAGTCATATGAGTTCTTTATATATCTTGGAGATAAATCCTTTGTCCAAGGTATCATTGGCAAATATGTTCTCCCATATGGTCAGTTCCCTTTTCATTTTGATTATGGTTTCTTTTAAAAAGCTTCCATGCAGAAGCTTTTGTTTGATGTAGTCCCATTTGTTTATTTTTTTCCTTTATTTTCCTTGCCCTAGGAGATAGATCAGCAAATGCCTTGCTACATGGGATATCTGAAATTTTCCTGCCTATGTTTTCCTCTAGGATTTTTATGGTGTCACAATCTATATTTAAGTGTTTTATCCATTTTGAGTTTATTCTGGTGTATGGTGTAAGTTGGTGTCCTAGTTTCATTTTTTTGCATGTATCAGTCCTGTTCTCCCAACACCATTTATTGAAGAGGCTATTTTTGTTCCATTGTATCTTTCTGTCCCCTATGTCAAACATTAATTGACCATAAAGACATGAGTTTTTCCTAGGCTCTCTATTCTGCTCCATTGATCTATGTGTCTTCTCTTTTTCCTCCCCCTCCTCTTCTTCCTTCTTCTTTTAGATTTTACTTATTTATTTTTAGAGAGAGGGGAAGAGAGTGAGAGAGAAAAGGAAAGAAACCTCGATTAGTTACCTCTCAGCTGCCCCCATCTGGGGACCTGCCTGGCCTGCAACCTGGACCAGGAATTGAACCAGCAACCTTTTGGTTTTCAGGATGATGTCCAACTCACTGAGCCATGCCAGTCAGGGCATGCCAGTACCAGACTGTTTTGATTACAGTGGCTTTGTAGTATAATTTGATATCAGGTATTATGATCCCTCCTAGTTTGTTCTTCTTTCTCAAGATTGCTGAGGCTATTCAGGGTCTTTTTTGGTTCCATATAAATTTTTGAAATATTTGTTGTAGATCTGTGAAATATGCCATTGGTATTTTAATAGAAATTGTGTTTAATCTATAGATTGCTTTGGATAGTACAGATATTTTAATGATGCTAATTCTTCAAATCTGTGAACATAGTATATATTTCCATTTACTTGTATCTTCCTTAATTTCTTTTTTCAGTGTTCTAGAGTTTCCTGAGTACAAGTTTTTACCCCCTTGGTTAAATTTATTCCTAGGTACTTTATTTTTCTTCTTGCTAATGTAAATGGGATTTTCCCTCCTAGTTTCTCTTTCTGATATTTCATTCTTGGTATACAAAAACATCATCAATTTCTGAATATTGACTTTATATCCTGCTCTTTGGCCAAGTTCACTCATTAGGTCAAATAGTTTTTTGATGGAGACTCTAGGGTTTTCTGTGTACACTATCATGTCATCTACAAATAATGACAGTTTTACTTCTTCCAATTTGAATGCCTTTTATTTCTTTTTCTTGTCTGATTGCTGTGGCTAGAACTTCCAGGACTATGTTGAGTAACAGTGGTGAAAGCAGACACCCTTGTCTTTTTCCTGATCATAAGGAGAAAACTTTAAGTTTTTGCCTATTGAGGATAATGTTGGCTGTAGGATTTTCATATATGGCTTTTATTATGTTGAGGTATGCTCCCTCTATTCCCACTTTGCTGGGTGTTTTTATCATAAATGGGTGCTGGATTTTATCAAGTGCTTTTTCAGCATCTATTGATATGATCGTGTGGTTTTTGTCCATTTTATTTATGTGGAGTATTAAATTTATTGATCTGTTAATATTGTACCATCATTGCATCCCTGGGATGATCCCACTTGACCATGGTATATGATCTTTTTAATGTATTGATGAATCCAGATAGCCAATATTTTGTTGAGGATTTTAGCATCTATGTACATCAGAAATATTGGCCTGTAGTTTTCTTTCTTTATTGTGTCTTTACCTGGTTTTGGAATTAGGATGATACTGTCCTTGTAAAAAGAGTTTGGGAGTCTTCCCTCTTCTTGAATGTTCTGGAATAGTTTAAGAAGGATAGGAGTTAATTCTTCCTTAAATGTTTGGTAAAAAATTCACCTGTGAAGCCATCTGGTCCAAGGCTTTTGTGTGCCAGAAGTTTTTGAATACTGCTTCACTTTCACTAGCTGTTATCAGTTTATTCAGGCTTTCTGCTTCTTCTTGATTCAGTTTTAGAAGATTGTACATTTCTAGAAATTTGTTTGTTTCACCCAGGTTGTCCAATTTTTTGGCATATAGTTGTTCACAGTAATTTCTTACAGTCCTTTGTATTTCTTTTTTTTAAGATTTTATTTATTTATTTTTAGAGAGGGAAGGTAGAGGGGGAGAGAGAGAGAGAGAGAGAGAGAAAGAGAGAAAAAGAGAGAGAAACATCAATGTGCGGTTGCTGGGGGACATGGCCTGAAACCTAGGCATGTGCCCTGACTGGGAATCGAACCTGCGATGCCTGGTTCGCAGCCCGCGCTCAATCCACTGAGCTACGCCAGCCAGGGCACAGTCCTTTGTATTTCTATGGTATTGGTTGTAACTTCTCTTTCATCTCTGATTTTATTTATTTGGGTCCTCTCCTTTTTTTTCTTGATGAGTCTGGTTAAAAGTTTCTCAATTTTGTTTATCTTTTCAAAGAACCAGCTCCTGGATTCACTGATCTTTTCAATTGTTGTTTTAGTCTCTGTGTCATTTAATTCTGCCCTGATTGCAATTATTTTCTTCCTTGTACTTACTCTGGGCTTTGTTTGTTGTTGTTCCTCTAGTTCTCATAGATGTAGGGTTAGGTTGTTTATTTGAAACACATGACTGATGCCACATGTATATGCATGCCCTTTTATTCCAGGCACAGGTCCATGACAGCCTGAAAACTGTGGACAGTTCAAACAAAAGTACTGCATACAAGGAACACTTACAAGCCCACGTAATTGCATAATAATTCATACATATTCAGATGAAAATGAGAGTAATTAAAGATGAATATAGGACACCAAAAGTGACTGAGACAAGGGCATGAGAATAGCAAAAGTCAGTGTTCCCTAGGGTAAGCACACAAATTTCTTGATAATGTAACTATTGACAGTTAAAAGGTCAAGGTTACATATAGGGAAATAGAAGAAAACAGAAGGAGGCAGCCACTTTGCTAAGAAGTAAAAGAAAAACCAGATTACAGAAGGCTGCTTGGCCTCTAAAATTCACAAGGCCTGTGAGACTTCCTATGTACAGAAACACAAATGACCTATCTGGGACTCCACAGACTTCTAGTAGGTCAGATTGTAGACACACACACAGGTGCCATCATGAGACAAACTCAGGTAATAGAAAAGCCACTGAAAATAACTGACTTAAAGAAGAAAGGAGTTTTTTTTTTAAAAAAAAAAAAAAAGGAAGAAGAAGAAACCAGAAAAAGATGAAGCTGCCAAAAGCATCAGACTCCTATCTCCACACATCTTATGTAAGAGATGCCTTATAGTGGGCGATAAACAGCAGAAAATGAGTGTGAGTGTGTGCAACTCACAAATAAGTATGAATAATATTTAAATAAGGGAACCAATTATTTCAGTGGCCATGTAACATTCAGTGGTCACATCAATTACTTTTTTTTAACTCTTTCTTCTTGATCCTGGAATAATCACTCATATTTAACACTAGGGAAAAGATCTTGTCATTGACAGAAATGCACATGGCAGTCTTATTAAGTAGTTAAAGCAGGTAGACAAATAAAGCAGCAAAAGTAGTTGCCTACCCTCATGAGGCAGCAATATTAGCACAGCTAGAGATACGGAGAATGTAAAAACCTTAACAGAAGAGAAAATGAGGAAGTAAATGTTTATACTGTAAGAACAAAAGAAATAAGAATTACAGGGAGTCATAGCAACTCTATCTAATACATTAAAAAAAAAGCCACAGGGAGGCTGCCAAAATAAGGAGACAAAGAAACATGGCCCAAATGAAAGAACAGATGAAAACCCCCAAAAAGTACTAAACAAAATGGAGGTAAGCAATCTATCAGATGCAGAGTTCAAAAAACTGGTTATAAGAATGTTCGAGGAACTTAGTGAGGGCCTACACAGCATAAAAAAGATCCAGTTGAAAACAAAGGACACACTAATTGAAACAAAGAATAATTTACAGGAAAACAACAGTAAAGTAAATGAAGCCAAGAATCAAATCAATGCTTTGGAACATAAGGGAGAAAAAAAAAAAAAACAACCAATCAAAACAATAAGAAAAAAGAATCCAAAACACAAGGAAAGTGTAAGCAGCCTCTGGGACAAGTTCAAGCATTCCAACATTCACATCACAGGGGTGCCAGAAGAAAAGAAAGAGCAAGAAACTAGAAATCTATTTGAAAAAATAATGAAAGAAAACTTCCCTAATTTGGTGAAGGAAATAGACATGCAAGTCCAGTAGCACAGAGAGTCCCAAACAAGATGGATGCAAAAAGGCTAAAACTAAGACACATCATAATAAAATGTCAAGATTAAAGATAATGAGAGAATCCTAGAAGCAGCAAAAGAAGAAAGTTAACTACAAGGAAGTTACCATAAGATTGTCAGCTGATTTCTTAAAACAAACTTTGCAGACTAGAAAGGACTGGCAAGAAATATTCAAAGTTATGAAAAGCAGGGACCTACAGCCAAGATTGTTCTACCCAGCAAAACTATCATTTAGAACTGAAGGGGAGATAAAGTTTCCCAGACAAGAGGAAACTAAAGGAGCTCATTATCACCAAGCCATTATCATATGAAATGTTAAAGAGATTTATTTAAGAAAAATAAGATCAAAACTACACATAATAAAATGGCAATAAATACATACCCATCAACAATTGAATCTAAAAAACAAACTCAGCAAACCTGAAGAACAGAGACAGAATAATGGATACAGAGAGTGGGAGATGAGAGGGAGGTGAAGAGGTGAGGGGGTTAAGAAGTACAAATAGGTAGTTACAGAATAGACATGGGGATGTAAAGTACAATATAGGAAATGGAGAGTCAAAGAACTTATATGTGTGACCCATGGACATGAATGAAGGTGTGGGGATTGCCTAAGGGAGTTGGGGTGGGTGGAGGGAGGCAAAGGAGGAAAAATTAGGACAACTGTAACAGCATAATCAATAAAATGAGATTTAAAAAAAAGAAATAAAAATTACCTCCTAATAAAAAGGACACACAATAAATATGATGATGTTATATAGCGCTTATCACTGACAGGTGCTTTATAAGCATTTTCACAGGACTTACTGTATACTATGTTATTTCATATTCACTTAACCTTATGGAATGCAGAGGACACCTATTATTGTTCCTAGTTAATAAATGAAAAAGGGAAGGTTTAGAAAGGTCAAATCACTTGCCAATAAGAAACAGCCAGGAAACAGTAGAGACTAGACTTGAACTAGATTTTCTGACATTAGGTATAGTGATGTGCTTAGTTCTCCCAAATGCTCAAACATCTGGACTGACTGAGAAGTATTGGCTTTTTAAAAAATTTTGTTAATCCTCACCCAAAGATATGTTTATTCATTTTAGAGAGAGAGGAAGACAGAAACAGAGAGAAATATCGATGTGAGAGAGATGCATCAATCATTTGTCTCCCATGCATGCTCTGACCGGGGATTGAACCTACAAACTCTTGGTGCATGGGACAATGCTTCAACCAACTGAGCCACCCAGCCAGGTCTGATTGAGCAGTACTCTTGCCTATCAGCACAAAACTGGAAGGAATGACCTCTAAATAACACCTCCAAACCCTGGATGTGCTCACTATCCCTTAAATAGACTCTTAAGAGCACACTCATCCAATCCCTCTGTGTGTGCGTGCATGTGTGCAAATGCACGCACACATGCGGTGTATTTGTGCACACCTCTAGGCTGGGGGCAGGAAAGGAGCTGCAGAACCAATCCTTAGGACATCAAAAGGAAATAATGGATACCAGATTAGAGCATTGAAAACTGCCTCTGCATAGAAATATTCTTACCTTGCATTAAGTTCCTCTTTGCATGAAACACTGACATTTTCATGATGTTCAAAAGCCTGCTGCTGGCTTCCAAAAGTTCTGGCATGATACCATGTTGTCATTGCAACAGGCCTCCAGTGAGCCATCAAAAGCCCAGCTAGAACATTGTGAATACAGCAGTATGCTTGTCACCATAACAATAAACTACAATATTTTATATTTATCTCTATGTAAAATTTTAGTGATATTGTATAAATGTTAATATGGTCTTACCCTAATATAATCACAGAAAAATCTTAACAGTATCACATATTGGCACGGCCCCTAGGTGGGTTATGGCCTGCTAAGCAGGCCCGATGAATACTTCTCTAGTCACTTAGCTAGTCCCCTTTAACTAAGAAGTGACATCAAGATGCTATACAGTTTTCCCCAAGAAGTGTGTTTCCAAAAGCAATGGCAAGGAACAAGTAGGATCATTTGTTCAGACTGAAAATGGAAAGAAAGTACTTGGGATTATGGAAAAGATATCCAAAAAGGGATGGGGGAGAGAAGTTAATAACGTTTGATTTAGTTCTTTTATGGCTTGAGAAACAAAAGTGAGCTCAGTAAGTTCTCAAACCTCTAAAGCCTTATGAGGATAAGACCTGGGACTTTTCCAGGGCTGAGATCACAGCTACCAATGACAAACTCAGATTCTCCACTTTTCCAGCGGATGTACAAGCATCCCGGGAGACTACCTGGCTCTGGTAGGTGAGACCAAGGGAAATGGAGTGCATTGGAGGCCACAACCTTGACTATCCACAGGACAACCAGGGCTTCAAGATGAAAGCAGGTTAGTGATAAGGGAAACAAAGGCCTGCAGTGCACTCAGCCTCTCCTCATGGAACAATTCTTCTGGCCTTCCCTGCTTTGCCTCATAATTTACTAAGATACTGAAGCCTTTCAGAATGAGAGAACATCAAATAGACTGAGATTCTAATTTTAAAAGATAAGCATGGATGAAAGGCAAAGGAAATCTTTTCAAAACAAGCCACCAAGGGTGGAGGTGCTCAGAATATCCTCTCTCCTCTAAAAGCACCAATCCCTGCATCCAAGCAAGATAACCCCTAATAGTTACCACCCATTGCCTTATAGCAAGAATCAGAGTATTGGTTTCTGTTTTAGAGAAACAATGGTCTTAGGAGCATATTTTCAAAACTGGAAGGAACTATAGCTCCAATAGACCAACTGCAGTTTGAAGACATCCTGGCTTTTTTTTTTTTAGTATGATTTTAATGAAGTGGTGCCCACATACCTTGATGCATCCACTCTTTGGAGAGACCAGTCTTCTAATACAAGTGAGACTAGTAGAAATTTTAACTACTCTCAACCTAGAGTCCGATAACCTGACTGCATGTTGACTGGTCCCAGACAACTAGTGGAAAGACACATCTCCCCCAGAAGACTCTCCTTGGTCAGGTTCATAATTTATTCATCACAAAATGTGTGTAGCTTCATTTCCAAAAGGATCAACTCTTGCAGTTCATCCCCCTTCCTCTCAACTATCTGTGGTTGGTGTAGCTTTATATTAGCTTTGAATAAAACAGAGAATGTGATCTAAAATATGTCATTAAATGTCCATATATATAAGATGAGGGGAACAAAGAGGGGTATAAATGGTAACAACAGGGGTGAAAATTCTTATCTACTTGGAATAAGAGCAGAATTAAATTCTTACTCTAGTCTCATTAAGATAACAGTGAAACAGGGAAAGGGATGTGCATGAGTTCGAGTGTAACCTTTTTCCAGGTCATTCAGTCCAATGTGAATCTAGAATTCACCTAAAGAGCCCAAACAATCCTGGTTGATGAGAAGACTGTTCTTGTTGCTCACCTGGAAAAGGCAGCCCCCAGCACAAATGCAGCATACTCCTTCACCAGGGGCTCTGTGCTGTTCAGCCCATTGATCACCACTTGAAGGCCACCGAAGGAAAGCAGGTCCTGTGCATTATCCATCTGCAATAAAGGTACTGCTCAGTTCAGTACTGCCACCAAGGTAAGAAGAGCTCTTCTCATAGCCTTTCTTTTAGTGATTATTCAAAAAACAAACTAAAAAGTCAGGCAAAAAGCAAGGGTTGCCTCTCTAACTAGGAAAGGGTTTGTAAAAACAAACTAAAATTTTAAATAATCTGGAAGTAACAGGAAAGAAGTAACAATAGCACTGTTTCTTCCCTCTGCCTCACTTCATGCAGTCCAACATTGACTGAATCTGAGGACACTTATGATAAAATCTTCACAAAAGTCTCTTTCTCAAAGGCTTTAGTCTAGACCTGTACTTCTGGCTAGTGGTTATTATTGGACAGTGCAGAACATTGCCATCATCACATAAAGTTCTATTGGATAGCACTGGTCTAGGCTATCATTTAAGGTTCAAAGCCTGAAGTCCAGACAACCTATCTGTTATTCTGTGAAAGAAGGGACATCTCATTCCCCAAGCTTCATTAGTATCCTGGAACAAGAAGAACTTCCTCAGAAAGGTCACTGGATCCTGTTTTCTTCATGCAGTAGCTACAAGTCTCCCTTGAAAATATCTTTGTTGCCACAAAAGCTGCCTCTTGCCAGCATGCTGATCCCACTCTACAAATCATCAGGAAAATCCAGGAAGGTAGAGCCCAACAACAACGTGACTGCTACCCACCTTTTTCCTCCAGATACCACACAGCCCTTGCCTACCTGTGTCCTTCCAAACTGAAGAGGGCTCTAACAGAGAAATCAAGTTTAAAGAACCATATTTCTCTCTGCCTAGCCTGTTTTTACCACTTGGAAGATTGTTCTTATACATTCTGACATTATTTCTACAATAGCAGGGTTTTTTGTCTCTGCCCACTGTGTTGCAGGACTAGTGACTACAATAGCACGAAGCATATAGTTACATGCTCAACAAATAATCATTAAATAAATGAATGAATTTGGTCAGGAAAAAAATGTTACTGCAATAAACTCAACTGTGAGTTGCTTTTTTTTTTTTAAGGCAATCTGGAGTATCTGTTACAATACAAGGGATGGGTTCTCAGTACCACAGACCAGAAGAAGTGGCCAATCCAAGGACACAAAGTGTGTATGGAGTTTGCTCTGCCACAGAGGCCCCAAGCCAGGGCTGGGATTTTCTGCCTTAATCCATCCTCATGAAGAGGAATGATTATTGGGCTATAGCACAGCTAACTGGGGAGACTCAGAACTGGGTGCTTTACTGACATAAGCACAAATAATACTTACTGAGCCTTCCTTCCTCACATACTCTGATTTTAAAATCTAAGAATTCACTGCCTCTCCTTTGATCCTCCTTTCTCCAGGTTTTTTGGGTACAAACCCATGGCTCAGCGTCCTGTCCTTTTGTGGCTGGGATGGCTACATAGCAAAGCTCATGTGAGTCCCTAACAAACAGCTGCCACTCTGAATGCCCCAAAACAACACAGCCCAGAGTCACAGAGGCTCTTTCCTAGACTGTTTATCTTCATTACTACAAAGGTAATTCATGGTGCTATAAATGCTGACATTTACAAGCACTTCAGCCTTCGCAAGGTATTTTCTCACTTGTTATTTCACTAGAGATGAGGAAGAAAGGAGTCTTCCTCCTTTTTGAGTATTCTGCCCACTGCAGAAGACTCAAGTTTCAAAATCTGGGTCTGGGACCAAAACTTTTCCCAGGATGCCTTCAGAACGGGGTGAGACAGGCGGAGAGGACCTCAAGGTAGAGGAAGGGAGTGCATATAGAATGGGGCAGAAGGGAATTGTGCCAACACTCGGGAGGAAAAAAGAGAACCAGGACACTGACAAGACAATGAAAGCCAAGGAAACAGAAAAAGGGAGAAATGATAGTAAATAATTGAGAAGTCATGTGAGAGAAGGCAAACACAAGGCCCCAGGGTGGACGGGCAAACAGAGGCTGCTCCTCATAAATAACTCACAAAGTGTTTTCCACACACGGTTTTGCTTTCCACAAATTCTGTTTAATAATTCAAATATGGCTGTGAGGAATGCTTGGGCAGATCCAGTTTGAGTCCTTGAAGCCCATGGTTCTCAAAACCTGTAATCAATGAGTCTAGGGGTAGACTGGTGAAGTTCCTGGCAAGAAAAGTCCTATCTTCCTCAAAGCCAACACTACATCACCCAATTCCCCATTGCAACTGGAACTCAAGGCCAAGTTGTATCTTCATTGATCCCACTGTGAAATCACAACACTGTTGCATGGAAACCTGACATACCAGCCCCAACTGAGGATCTTATATTTCCAACCAAAGGGCTAATGACCTAAAACATTTATGACTCTTCTGTCAACAGGGCAAGTGTGGCCTCTACCAGGGGACGGGTTACCAAGCTAACCTTAGGCTGAGTTTGGTGATGTCTAAGAAACTGTTTACCCCAACCAGTAACCTAGAAAGGCAAAACAGGATGTCACCCTAGAGATGACGCATCCAGGTGACCACACAGCTTGCAGGAAAAAAGAAATTTGTTGGAGCTCTGCTAGCATCCTGTGTACTCACTCCCTTCTAGGTATTTTATAAGCTTTCTAGTCATTTTGGTCTTTTATGCTGCAACTAAAGGAAAAGATTACAGAAACCTGGTAACTACAGATCTATCCAAGAATGCTAAGATGATAAGAAAATAAAAGCTGTCAACATGAGAGCAAGACTGACTTAACCAATAACCCCTAGGATCCTTAGTCCTTTAAATATCTATAACAGAAAAGCTACTGGAATTTTTGTTTTTACCCTGGAGAGAAAGCCTGGAAAGAGAAAAGAGAATCCAGGTCCATTTTTTTCCTCTAAGAGGATCACAGACCTGCTATTTGAGGCCTGAGAGTTATGAGCAGTGATAGAAGATGAAGAGGCTGTCCCATAATTCCTGCAGATACAGTACACACACTCATCCTCTCTCACCACAAAGGCTGGCAAGTCCTAAAGAAAGTCTTTCAGCCTAATTTATAGAGAACAAGGACACTGTCATGCGTGGGAGGATGGTGAAGCTCTGTGTCTTGGTGAGGATGTCAAAAAGCCTTTGATTATGATTATACAGCTTTCCTGGGCCAGCATCATCCTAGTCTGGATTACTGCAATAGCCTCCTATCTGGTTTCCCTGCTTCTACCCATGCCAACCCCCCGACCTTCAGTCTAAATCTCAACACAGTAGCCAGAGGAATCCTTTAAAAATAAGTCACATCATGTCATTCTTCTGCTCAGCATCCTCTAATAATGTTCAATTTCATTCTTTTCCATGGCCTACAAGGAGCTCCATGATCTTCCTCTGATCACCTTTCTGAGTCATCTACTTCTCTCCCTCTCCTCTCAGCTGCAGCAACACTGACTTCCTCGCAGTTCCTCAAACACCTCAGACACTCCCACCTTAGGGCTAAGGGTACTTGCTATTTCTCCTGCCTGAGAGGATCATTCCCTTCCCTGCTGTTTTAATTTATCCACAGAATTTACTACTTTCAAACATATTATTTATAATTTAGTTATTAGTTATGTTTATTGTCTATCTACCTCTGCTAGAAAGTAAGCTCCAGTTTTGTGCACAGATGTATCCTAAGTGCCTGGAACAGTGCCTGGGACTTAAAAGGCACCCAATAAATTAACATATTGAATAAATAAATGGCTTCTTTCGGTTCCTTTCCCTTAGATTCACTTATTCCCTTTTGATCTTCATGCAAATGGTACCAGTATCCTGTGAGAGGCAGAGTGGCCAAAAGGTTAAAGCAGAGTTTTGAGTCAGACAGGCTTTGTTGCAAATCCCAGCTCTACCACTCATTAACTGGGTGACCTGGGGCAATCACAACTGTGACCTTATTTGCCTCAGTTATAAAATGGGATTAATAACAGTGCAGTGCCTACTTATAAGTCAGTTGTGGAAGCCAATAAATTAATATGTACAAAGCACTTGAATACGAGCCCATTATATGATAATGCTCAATAAATATTAACTATTATAATTAAAGTACAAGTCTGATCGGGCATTTCCCTGCTTCAAACTCTCCAGTGGTTCTTAGGCTCAAGGATAAAATCAGAGAGAACATGGTAGTCCCAACCCCACCTCTTAACTCCCTAACCTTTCCTCTTTATCTCTGCTGCCCCATTCCCTGGTCATTATGCTCCAGTCACTCTATCCTTTTCCTGGCCTTCAATCTCACCAAGCTCTCCTCTGACTCAGAATCTTTGCACATGCTGTTAACTCTGCCTGAAATGCTAATCCAAGGACTGGCAAACTTTTTCTAAAGGGCCTGATAACAAATATTTTTGGCTTTCTGACCCATATGATTTCTGTCACAACTACTCAACTCTGCCATTATAGTTTGAAAACACCCCAAAACAATAAAGTAACACATAAACAATAGGTATGACTGTGTCCCAACAAAACTTTATTTATAAAAACTGACAGTGGGCCAGATTTGGCCCGTGGGCCATAGTTTGCCATCCCCTACTCTAGCCTTCCCTCTTTGGCTATCATCCTTTAGTGCTCAGCCTAAATGTCATATCCTAAGGGAAACCTCCCCCAGTGCCCCTGACTAGGCTAAGTTCCCCTGTTATACATTCCTACATTACCCTCTGGAGCCCTCAACACAATCTTAAATTATCTCATTATTAAATTGTTAACTTGATTATTGTTCGATTGATTTTTATTTTATTGTTCCCTCTTACCAATTGTGATCTGCATGGAACAAGGACCACATCTGTTTTATCTCTGCTATATTGACAAGGTTAAAAAAAAAAAAGGAGATAATACTCCTAACAAAAAAGAGATTGGCTCTGGCCTCTAAGAACGTATCTATACTACAATGGATATTGGCCTGGATTAAAAATACTGTACGCGCTGAGTTCCGGCCAAGATGGAGGCATAGGCAGTCACATTGTGCCTCCTCGCGCAACCAAAACTAAGGACAACAAAAATTGAGAAACAAGAAAACAACCAGAACAGAGGGAAATGAACTGAATGGAAGTCGGACTCCAGTACATCCAGACCGGTAAGGAGCGGCGGAGTCAGAGGCCTGAGGAGAGGGGTTGAGGGGTCACAGCGGGAAGAAACGCTGGCTGGCAGGCGCGGACCCGTAGGGCGCAGACGGCAGCAGACGGACTGGTGGCGGACCCTGGGCTCGGGAGGTGACTAGCAGACCCAGTGAGGGGCTCAAGGCAGCTGGCTGTCCGCAGCCACAGATTCGAGAGCAAACTAAGCAAAAACGGGCAATGAAAACGGGTAGCGCCACCGCGTTTCAAAGCTTAAGAGCCCCGTCTGGGAGCTGAGGACGGGAGACTCTCTCAGCCTCACAGGAGACTTCTCAGGGAAACCCACAGAGTCCGAGAAAGTGCACAAGCCCACCCGCCCGGAAGCCAGCATCAGAAGGGCCCAATTTGCTTGTGGGAGGCTGTGGAGGGGACGGAAGTCCTAGAGAGAGCAGAGCAGGCACCACTGTTCCCTCTCAGACCCTGCCCCCACATACAACGTCACAACCCAGCCACTGGGGTGCCCCGCCCTGGTGAACACCTAAGGCTCCGCCGCCCTTACGAAACAGCCGCAACCAAACCAAAGGAAAATAAAAAAGATGGCTTAAACAGATTTGAAAGCCCCAGAACCAATTTTTTTAAGTGACCAAGAGATAGCCGAATTACCAGATGCACAGTTCAAAGCACTGGTGATCAGGAAGCTCACAGAATTAGTTGACTTTGGACATAAATTAGATGAACAAATGCAGGCTACGATAAGAGAAATGAAGGAAAATGCACAGGGAAACAATGGTGAGGGGAAGAAAACTGGGACTCAAAGCAATGGAGTGGACCAGAAGGAAGAAAGGAACAACCAAACAGAAAAGAATGAAGATACAAGAATTCAAAAAAATGAGGAGAGGCTTAGGGACCTCCAGGACACCTTTAAACGTTCCAACATCCTAATTATAGGGGTACCAGAAGGGGAAGAGGAAGAGCAACAAATTGAGAACTTATTTAAACAGATATTGAAGGAAAACTTCCCCAATCTGGCAAGGGAAATAGACTTTCAGGAAGTCCAGGAAGCTCAGAAAGTCCCAAAGAGGTTGGACCCAAGGAGGAACACTCCAAGGCACATCATAATTACATTAGCCAAGGTAAAAATGAAGGAGAGAATCCTAGAAGCAGCAAGAGACAAGGAGACAGTCACCTACAAAGGAGTTCCCATCAGACTGTCAGCTGATTTCTCAAAAGAGACCTAGCAGGCAAGAAGGGGCTGGAAAGAAGTATTCCAAGTCATGAAAGGCAAGGACCTACATCCCAGATTGCTCTATCCAGCAAAGCTTTCATTTAGAATGGAAGGGCAGATAAAGTGCTTCTCAGACAAGGCCAAGTTAAAGGAGTTCATCATCACCAAGCCCTTATTATATGAAATGTTAAAGGGACTTACCTAAGAAAAA